>JAQPZY010000298.1:0-100719 GCA_029931535.1 Margaritifera margaritifera | reverse complement strand
TGTATTTTAATATTTAATATAAAATTAATATGATATATGAGATATCTCTCCCATGTCAGAATTGTACTAAACGTTACAACCTTGTGATACAGGCATACGTTAAAAATTATCAGTTTTCCATCTTCAACTCTAATTATGATATTCAACCATGCAATTTTATCCCATTAATAGTTATTTACAATGGAATTATCATTATATCAAAAGAAGTCTCGGGGGAAAAAAGAAAACCTTTGTACAGGAAAAGAACTACAGTAAACACATATGCTTGTCATTAACTTCATTCAGGGTGTTATTGATTTTGGTCAAGGAAACATATACATGTTAGGTTTTAAAAATCCACAAACCGTATCAGATTCAGTAAATGACTGTATACGTCTATGGCTACTGAATCGAAACAATGCGCGCGCACACTCTGAAATTCTTACTCGGAGTGATTTTAACAATGAGTTTTGTTTCTAGTATTCAACATCAATAGTTTCTTAGTTGTAACCATTTTCAGTCATTCCCTCTTTTGTCTTATTCATGTACATCTCGAGGTCATTGTTTCATTGATGCTGTACAATTTTTGTTTCTAAATTTCACGGAAACATTGTGACACGTAAAACTATCCTTTTTTGCAATTAAATGAATAGTATGCCATTTATGTTGAGAATTGGATTTGTAACAAAAAGGGTATTTTTTTTTCTCATTGAATCCGTTTATTGTAATAACGATTTCTTGATTTTCAAAGGTTTTTAAGTTTCTTCGTATAGAGAAAATAATAATTCTAGGACCTTAAAGTATATTTTTATCTTTAAAGGTTTTATGTTATTTATTTCAATTCCGATAAGTCTTTTTTTTTTGCTACTATATTTTGCTCCAAATTACGGTATCATTGTACCTATTTGTGTCCGTTGATAATCAACCTCTCATTCATCATTCTCTTAGAAACTTGTTGAAGCGTTTGCCCAACATATTGCATGTTCCATTTTTTTACAGGTTATCAAATAAATTATATCTGTTGTAATGCAGTCAGTGTTATAACATAGAGAAAATAGTTTCTTGACAACAGTTCTAATAATGACAAACTATCGAGTGAAGATAATTGTAAAATAATAAACCTTAAAATAATAATTTCCAATTTAATTGTAGAAATTACATCCAAATAATGATTACAGCAATGGATGGTTCTATAGCGCTTTCATACGCGTCCCTTTTTAAAGGTACATTAGAATTTATTTCTTGAAATCGAGAATCTTAATCCTGTTTATGGGTCAATTAGAAAAATATTTTCCAAAAGAAAAAATAAATTAATCCTACTCTTTGGTTAAGATTTTTAAATTACATCTCTATCATCTGGAACCATTGAGGAGAAGAACTTACACAAACGTATTGATTGCCTATATGCTTTTCACAGCACTTATCCAATAAAAACTAATGTTTCAATATATTTTAATACCAATAATTACTCTTTACTTGATTTATATTTCATGTCAATCGATATTGTGCATGGCGAGATGAACACACTGATTAATACTATGGCATTATATAAAATTGTATTCAATTTTAAAAAAAGAAGTAATATGTTGTGTATATATATATATATATATATATATATATATATATATATATATATATATATATATACAGATATAATTATATAATTGTATGTATAACTGTTTGTCTCTATATTGTGATTTCACTGATTCAGTTTTCATTAGAGACGCATGTATCTTTGTGATCTCGTTATACACATGAGATTGTTATGATGATAAGGCATATCATTTATGACCTAATGTCAATGACGTAATTGTTTATAAATATATGGACGTCGGCCGTTTCTTTCAAAATATGTTGTGCCTAAAGACGCATACAGTAAATGAGAAACATGTCGCACACATGTATCGGCGTTTGTTTTTGTTTTTTAGTTCAATTCTGAATTTTTATCAACAACATAATGGCGTCAAAAAGGATCCACCGGACGAAATTACGTCTATAAAGGTCCAAATTCTAAATCTTTCAGACAAATAAATTAAAAGCAGTCTTCAGAGTACCTTTTTAAACAGCGGTGTTGAACGTCTTCGATTAAAACTTAAAATTTACAGCGGACACGGCAGTGAAGAGTTCAAAAAACAATTCACAACCATTTGGATAAAGTTTATAGTACTTCAGTATAGCCAGGTAATATTTCCTCATTTTAACCTTTGAATTAAGTGAAGTTTAACAATTCAATAAAAAATGTTTTAAAAAATAGGTGGCATAAATACATCATACAACTATGCTTACAAATCTAATCTATATTCAGCATTTGCAGAGTGTAAGTGCTCACGTGAACTGACGGCAGGGTCCGATATAGATTTTTCGCAACTGAAAATTCTTTGTCAAAACCTTCTTCCGTCCACTTCTAAAGAAGGGTATCTATTAATACATATATTCGGGTGTATCGGTTCCTCAGCACAATAACGGATAAATTGGTGACTGTTAAAAGTAAAGTTTTAAAAATGCAAAAATTAGGAATGGGACAAAATCTTCAAGAAGATAAACCTTCCAAATAAAAGCACTCATAAAACACCACAAGACAAAGGACAAATATATATATATTTATAATGAAAACACCGCAAGGCAAAGGACAAATAGATCTTTACAGAAAACATCACAATACAAAGGACAAATAAATGCATAAAGGAACACCACAAGACAAGTCGAAGATGTCAAGATTGCGTAAATTTATATAAAAAGTATACAATTCTTTAAATATTATTACTCAAAGTCTAAGATTGCATCCGTTGCTACATAATTATACCATTCCTTAATCGCGATCACATCAAATACAATCTGTTTTACAAGGTGGAAGTTGATAATTTCTACAAGTATGTATTCACTGTCAGTGGATACTGGCAGTGTAATGTCACATACCATCAATTATTATCAACTCAACTACGAACTGACCATACGAGTAGCTCTTGAAGAAGAAAATGATATTAAATTACAAGAGAAATTAAAATTTGAACCAAATATTATGGCCATATAGTTAGTGTTGTTGTTGTTATGGGTATAACGCCATTTTGTAGCACATGACTGGCTATACATGGCGGTCAGTATATCTGGTGGAGGAAGAACCCGGGAAAATCCCGGGAAGAACCATTGACCCAAGGGAAGCCATGGCAAGATTTCTCACATAACCAAGACTCGAACACACGCGGACAGAGGTGAGATGGGAGTTATCGGTAAAAGCGAGCGACTGAGACCATTCGGCCACCCGGGGCCCTTCATATAGTTATTAGTTGTGTCGGGTATGTTTTAATTGTTTCTTGGTTTGGGGTGGGGGTGTTGTTGTTTGTTTAGGGAGGTGGCTTGTTTGTTTTGTTTTGAGGTACTAAATTTTGATTGTTTAAGAACAATATACATGTATTTGAAAACGCATTTATGTTCTCCATTACAATAGCCGAAAGTTACTGGTTGCAAACTTTGCAGCCGACTTTAACAGTAATCCAAAATGCACTGATCAGCTTCTATTCATTCCGAAAATTAGGCCCATACATTTCGCATAGGCATACAAATATAGTAGAGTAAATTGATTCCCTGAAATGCATGGAAATATTTGAAGCTGTAGATATGTACAAGGTTTAAACTGTGTCACGTTTTCATAACTATATGAAGGGCCCCGGGTGGCCGAATGGTCTCAGTCGCTCGCTTTTACCTAATTTTTGCATTTTTAAAACTTTACTTTTAACAGTCACCAATTTATCCGTTATTGTGCTGAGGAACCGATACACCCGAATATATGTATTAATAGATACCCTTCTTTAGAAGTGGTCGGAAGAAGGTTTTGACAAAGAATTTTCAGTTGCGAAAAATCTATATCGGACCCTGCCGTCAGTTCACGTGAGCACTTACACTCTGCAAATGCTGAATATAGATTAGATTTGTAAGCATAGTTGTATGATGTATTTATGCCACCTATTTTTTAAAACATTTTTTATTGAATTGTTAAACTTCACTTAATTCAAAGGTTAAAATGAGGAATTATTACCTGGCTATACTGAAGTACTATAAACTTTATCCAAATGGTTGTGAATTGTTTTTTGAACTCTTCACTGCCGTGTCCGCTGTAAATTTTAAGTTTTAATCGAAGACGTTCAACACCGCTGTTTAAAAAGGTACTCTGAAGACTGCTTTTAATTTATTTGTCTGAAAGATTTAGAATTTGGACCTTTATAGACGTAATTTCGTCCGGTGGATCCTTTTTGACGCCATTATGTTGTTGATAAAAATTCAGAATTGAACTAAAAAACAAAAACAAACGCCGATACATGTGTGCGACATGTTTCTCATTTACTGTATGCGTCTTTAGGCACAACATATTTTGAAAGAAACGGCCGACGTCCATATATTTATAAACAATTACGTCATTGACATTAGGTCATAAATGATATGCCTTATCATCATAACAATCTCATGTGTATAACGAGATCACAAAGATACATGCGTCTCTAATGAAAACTGAATCAGTGAAATCACAATATAGAGACAAACAGTTATACATACAATGATATAATTATATCTGTATATATATATATATATATATATATATATATATATATATATATATATATATATATACACAACATATTACTTCTTTTTTAAAATTGAATACATTTTTATATAATGCCATAGTATTAATCAGTGTGTTCATCTCGCCATGCACAATATCGATTGACATGAAATATAAATCAAGTAAAGAGTAATTATTGGTATTAAAATATATTGAAACATTAGTTTTTATTGGATAAGTGCTGTGAAAAGCATATAGGCAATCAATACATTTGTGTAAGTTCTTCTCCTCAATGGTTCCAGATGATAGAGATGTAATTCAAAAATCTTAACCAAAGAGTAGGATTAATTTATTTTTTCTTTTGGAAAATATTTTTCTAATTGACCAATACAACAGGATTAAGATTCTCGATTTCAAGAAATAAATTCTAATGTACCTTTAAAAAGGGACGCGTATGAAAGCGCTATAGAACCATCCATTGATGTAATCATTATTTGGATGTAATTTCTACAATTAAATTGGAAATTTTTTATTTTAAGGTTTATTATTTTACAATTATCTTCACTCGATAGTTTGTCATTATTAGGACTGTTGTCAAGAAACTATTTTCTCTATGTTATAACACTGACTGCATTACAACAGATATAATTTATTTGATAACCTGTAAAAAAATGGAACATGCAATATGTTGGGCAAACGCTTCAACAAGTTTCTAAGAGAATGATGAATGAGAGGTTGATTATCAACGGACACAAATAGGTACAATGATACCGCAATTTGGAGCAAAATATAGTAGCAAAAAAAAAAGACTTATCGGAATTGAAATAAATAACATAAAACCTTTAAAGATAAAAATATACTTTAAGGTCCTAGAATTATTATTTTCTCTATACGAAGAAACTTAAAAACCTTTGAAAATCAAGAAATCGTTATTACCATAAACGGATTCAATGAGAAAAAAAAAATACCCTTTTTGTTACAAATCCAATTCTCAACATAAATGGCATACTATTCATTTAATTGCAAAAAAGGATAGTTTTACGTGTCACAATGTTTCCGTAAAATTTAGAAACAAAAATTGTACAGCATCAATGAAACAATGACCTCGAGATGTACATGAATAAGACAAAAGAGGGAATGACTGAAAATGGTTACAACTAAGAAACTATTGATGTTGAATACTAGAAACAAAACTCATTGTTAAAATCACTCCGAGTAAGAATTTCAGAGTGTGCGCGCGCATTGTTTCGATTCAGTAGCCATAGACGTATACAGTCATTTACTGAATCTGATACGGTTTGTGGATTTTTAAAACCTAACATGTATATGTTTCCTTGACCAAAATCAATAACACCCTGAATGAAGTTAATGACAAGCATATGTGTTTACTGTAGTTCTTTTCCTGTACAAAGGTTTTCTTTTTTCCCCCGAGACTTCTTTTGATATAATGATAATTCCATTGTAAATAACTATTAATGGGATAAAATTGCATGGTTGAATATCATAATTAGAGTTGAAGATGGAAAACTGATAATTTTTAACGTATGCCTGTATCACAAGGTTGTAACGTTTAGTACAATTCTGACATGGGAGAGATATCTCATATATCATATTAATTTTATATTAAATATTAAAATACAAGCTGAGGAAAAATGCTGCTTTAGGTCAATTAACAGTTACTTAAGCCTCTTCAATAACCCTATTTCCTATCAAGCATATCGGGTACACAATTTTTACACAGATAATATAAATATTGTACATATACGTGTTGATATCCAAATGCACCAGACTTTCAAGGACAACAGTTTAAAAGATATAAAAGCACGCCAAAAATATAGGCAATATATTTACTGCTGCTTAACAGAGTCACAATGAAAAATCGAACAAAATATGATCCACAAAAAGATCAGATTAATTAGAATAAAAAAAGATTTTTAGATTACAAGAATTGTTCAAAGCGGTAATAAATGTATTATGTATTGCTATTCAAGACCTACACACAGTAAGGGCACGAGATAATAATTTATGTTTGCATATTGCAGATTTAAGTGAGAGACTCAAAGCGATACAATAATGTTGCAACAAACTGATTGTGTGTAAAATAGATAGCAAATGATATCTAAAATAGCTAGCAAAGAATATCTTGATCAAGATCATTTGAATGTGTGTGGTGCAAGGTACTTTTGATATAATAGACATTATGATTCAATTATTTAGAGAGATTTAACTGATTTAAAACACAAGTTTAAAACAGACAGATATGCATTAAGAACTGAAGTAGATAAAGAGACTATGGCATTAAGCTGAAATTTTGATCTAGTTAAAACCAAAATAAACGGAAACACAGAAACAAACAAAACTGAATTGAACAAGAAAACAGGTATAACAAGTATTGCATTGGGCGTTCGAATCGATTAAGGGTAAAAATGTAAGTCGATAAAAACATGAATTTTAATCATTTTTAAATTGTTGCCGGTCAGGATCATGCAGGTGGTATGGAACTAAATGTGAATAATCAAACAGAAATGAAAGGGCTTTTATATATTTTCAAGTTCCGAAACCATATCACATATGTTATATAGCAGTTGCAGATTCAACTGTGTCCAGTCACATTTTTCTTAATACACGTTACACACAACAGAAAGATTTGAAAATAAATGTAAAACCCCCAACCAAACAAACATAAAAAACACACACCAAACAGGAGTATGCACCATGTTTGTGAACTTCTATATTGATGGATTTTGTATTGACACCCACATCTGTTTTACATCGAATTATATGTATTCAACATACTCGTTGGCTACACATCAGACATAAGATTAGAATCTTTACTAGGCAGTGGCAATGGCACTGACTACGAAGGCCAAATGTTAAGTCACATTTGCAAAATAATCACCTACAGAGTATCTATAATTACCAATCTTGTAACACTGGGTTTAAATCCAAAGTAAGATATAGGAACTCATACGTGTTTAATCACTGAGTTAGTGAAGCATCTTTCTCATCTTACTCTGTGAATTTAAAGCTTACGTTGTTTGAAATAAAATACATTTGTATGGGTAGAGAGTTTAATAAAGTAGGGTAACTACCGTTACAGTAGTTCGTTTTATTTTTAGTAGAACAAGAAAATATACAAGTCAATAATTCTCAGTAAACTAAAAATTGTGTCCGATTCGGTTTATGTTTTTATGACCCAGTGACTATTAAGTTCTAGAAAGTGGGAGTTGTAAATAGTTATATACACAGTGCAATTATTTATCTGTGTTATTAAGACAATATTGTTATGTTTCTGGCATTCGGTGTTTATGGCTTTTCAATGTCGTTATGTATTGGTGAGTCCCTCTTTAAAATTTGTTAATGTACATTTCTAAAATGTAAAAACCATCTGGTATTGTAATGGTCCCGGACTATTTTTGATCGTTTATATAATAAAATATAGTGTATTATCATAATCAAAAACATAATCCATTCACTGTAATGAAATATATAATGTTCCATCTCTGTTGTCTATAGTGTTGTGGGGAATATATTTGGTTATCAGGTGGTTGTCCTTCCACGATAAATAGGTTTCATCATTCTTCGGGCTTCCATTTTAGCATGAAGATATATTTGCAATCCTGTCAACAAGACATTTGTTGTGCTCACTTATTATCATATTAAATTCATCTTGACTTATTTCCTTGTTAATTATTGCTTTACTCGCTATTTTATCGAGAATATTCAACTTACTTATAGCAGAGGTTGCTATTTCGTTGTGTGTTATGACTTTATTGTATACTAGCTTGTCTGTTAAAACCTTTGCAACAAACCCTAGAAAGGTTGCGCCAAACCCTGTTTAAAGCCAGATGAATAATACATTATTGAGCCTTAGCGCAACTCCTACTCTTGCAGCTGCAACAGCCATTCCACCAGAACAAAATTATCATATCAACCTCTTCCCAGTTAAACAGTGTATATCATGTGTTATACTTGTGCTTACACTTCTGTAATGTTCCACCTATTTAACCATATCATTTTTAATTTCGTTAATATTTAGGAACATAAAACTAATTTATTCAAATGGGCTCACCTTGTTACATACTGTAATCACTGGATAGCTGATCATGGGGTGTGATACTGTTGCCAGGACTGAGTTTTGGCTAGGTCAGCTTTGACCGCGTTCACTGAATTGTTGGACATCAAAACCGCTTTTCAAGTTGTCTTCAAAGTTGAGCTTATGTTCTAAAGTTACATTCTCTTATGATCTAGGAGCCTTAGAATTGTATTCATTTCAAGTTTTGCCAACGCATTCCTGTTATTTCAAATTAAATGTAACTTCACTGAACAAGGTACTCGAGTTCTTTGGAAGTGATCTTAAAGTTGTTTTCAAGTTATCTTCAAGTTTTTGTTAAATTCCTGACTGCATCAAGTAACTAGCTCCTGATGCAAAGCAGTTCTAGTAAAGTGCACTCATGTCGTCCGGTCCTCTCCACTCGTGATTTAATTTATTTCCGTTTTTAAAATTAATGTGCTTAAAATGTATCAAGGTAGCAATTATTGCTGAAATTGATAATACCAACCTAAAAGATGAAGCCCCTCTAGACTATCTGATTTCGTTTGTTGTAAATTAATTTTCTTTCAACTCTTTCTGTAATGTATTTAAATACTTAATTAGAAGAAATTGTGCTCATCAAATATGCTATTCCTAATATTACAAAATCTGAAAGAGACTTTTATATTTTAGCTGATCTGGCATATACAAATATTTCGTATGTGTTCTTGAGTTAATTTGAATCCGTTTTATATAACTCCTTGTCAGTTGCATGTTTACCAGTTATTTCCTTGTATGTTCCATTTACTATATCAATTTTTAATTCGTGTTTGTATTCTTTCCCTATGCTGTCACTTACATATGCTTGCCGTCCTAGTTTATTGTACTGACGATATTATCTTGCTCATATTCTGCAAATCCAAGTTGTTTTTTCATCCGTTTAATTAATGTAAAGTGATTAAATTAGTAGTTGGCCAAGAGCTTGAGAATCTTGGTTTTGATGATACATTTCATAACAAATTTGCTGATATGTATAAGGGTAATGAAACAATTGATGTAATTGCTAGTGGAGAACATTCATCTAGTGAGGGGTTTGGTTCCCGTCAACAAGCAGCTCAGTAATTAAATACACAAGTAACCGATTAACTATACAAGGAATATATCAAACATGGGCTAGAAACAGACAAAACACAATTTAATTAAATAAAGCCTTGTTTAATTATTACTGACAATACATTACATTACAACGAAAATGGTAGAGCTGTTGCTCAAATCTCAAAAATTGGCAGTCGAGAGAAAATAAACCTTGTCAACTAACACTGCATGTAATAAGATAAATGCATTTTATTGTGTCTTGGTTAGGTTGAACAAAAGAAGAAAGCATAACTGGTCCGCATAATTAAAGATCTACAATATTAGAAAAGCCTGCAGATAGGGAAAATATAACAGTTCCTGTAGATACAGAATTGAATTAATTAAAAAAGATGAGTCGTTTGACACAAGAGTAAAGACGTAGAAGCTTTACTAGATTAATACATTGAAAGAACCGATAGGTATCTGTCTGATAATTTAAGTAAAAAGAGAATAGGGGTCATGTGGACGTAAAACAACAAAACTTATATCACATGAATCTTGCCTTAGAACCGTATGATAAAGAGATAGCAGACACAAAAAGACATTTCAAAAAGAAACAAATGAATAAAACAAAGAAAAATTGAAGAACTATTGCTTGTAAAAGGGCACAATGTTTGGGCATTTAACAGTTTTAGAAAATAGCTTAGAAAAAATAACAAAAAGAAAAATCTCAGACTTACAGAAAAGTTTATATTAGATTAAAAGCAACGCAAAAAGTGGCGTAACAGCTACTACACATTTCGCAGCTATTGGTATGATAGTAACAGGTGAAGGTATAACAATAACACATTGTGTATTAAGTTTAACATAGGGAGCTGAAAGTGGTAGTGGTAGTTGTGGAGGTAGCATCGTACCTGGAATCTTTAATTAGCATAAATGTTTAATGTCGTGTATATGAAATAGTAATTTTCTGTATAGTATATCTTCATCTCGTTAAGTATTTCTGATATTCCTACATCAGCTCATACACTAGCATTGGTTATGAAACAAGGCTGAAGCGTGGATTCCATTATTTATTTATAAAATAAATGTTAAAGCGACTAAATGTGCTGACTAATAAAATCAGGAATTAAACTGCACGCGTTGCTTTTTATGAGTATATACTTTGATGTGAAATAGGTACGAGGTAGTCTGTATGACCTAGTGTTTTTATTATGAATATTTCAAGGCAACCTCATTATTTGTAGCAATTTTTTTAAATTTTTTTTTAAATCGACCAGAAATCCTACAAAATTGGTCAGGACATACGCTGTGATTTCTCGACGACCAAAACATTTCAGATCTACCGCAACGCAAAAATGGGTTTTTAGAGTTAGGATTAAATTATAAATATATAGATTTTAGTCCAAAATGCGTTTTAAAAAACAGTGTTATAGGTCATCTGTTATTTTCGTTCTCAAATCTACCAGAAACCCCCACAAATAAGTCATAACATATCAAGTAAGCCAGGACATATTGTTTCTATACTACTAAAGAATGACCTCGAAACGCAATTGTTTTTGGCACAAAGATTATTAGTCAAATGTTTGTAATATGTCTGATTATTGGAAAATTGCATTTTTGATATAATAATCAAAGCACTAATTATTCACTGAATGTGTTATTAGTCTCTTAGTGAAGGTAATATGGATACGTCACTTAATACCTGGATATAGGGTCATTTGCTGTAACATCTGCATGGAAATCTTCTTTTTTAATTTCTTCAAGATTTGTATTAGTGATTTCAAATTTTACATTGATTCTGTATCTGCATGTACACGATTTCCATGTTGTCTTGACAGGTTAAAATTATGATGTACGAAACGGATGATTAAAGGAACTTGAACCAGCACCCATTTTAAGGGAGATTTATGTCAAGAAAATGCCCCGAGGCATATTATTTTGATTGTTCAGAAGGTTTTCGCTTACTTAAGTCAAAAAGTACGTGTGTTTCTTACTGGGGCATCTAGCGCACACAGTTTTGTTTATTTTCTCAAATGTTAAAATTGATATATACATAAAATGAATTAGTGGTCTAAGCCCTATAAGTGCAAAGGTGTTAGCTAAACTGAAAGACAATATAGTCACTCATGTGTTTGTGACTGCCTGGTATACGAACAAACTCATTCCTTTAGACTTGATAGTAAACAAATAATACACCGAAAAACTGAAAGCCCACGTCCACTGATATGCGAAACAGGCCATATATACCAAGAAGGGAATAGGAAGAGGTCAATGATGAAGATAAATGCACAGTATTAGTGGACCTTCACAAATTGAAACGTGCGCCGATTCACGCAAGAAGGATAATTATGGATAGTGAGAAAATGTCTTAGAGATAAGATCTGATTATATGAGGCTTTGAAAAATCTGCAGTTGTGAAATTCTTAATTTTCTGGATTATTTACGGGAGAAATGGTTTGTGTGCACCTGGAGATTTGAATGAAACGACGTTTATTCAATTGCTTTATCTGAAAATCAGTGAAATATGAAATTTAGTACTCGGTTGTAATATGTATGTATATATGTATATTGATATATACAGACACATACGTGCATTCATATAAATAAACCTTTCATCTGAATGATGGAATGATATAGATAAACATTAAATCTAATTTTTGCAGATCATATCATTATTCGTTCTTTCATTTTCAATAAAACTGATAATTAAATACTTCACGTACTTTCTATATCCGCTCTATGCTTACGGTTCTCAAAACATATCTCTTTAGGCATTGGGCGTAACCGACATTTATATTATTTTCCAAAAAGTGCTAAAATAAATAAGCACATGTTAAAGATAATATTGTATTACAGTAACTAAGTTAAATGAACAATAATTAAGTTTTTTGTGATTGCAAGGAATATATGACTAACACAAGATTTACTTTTGGATCACATGTGGTTTAATTTTTGTTGGGTTTTTCAATTTGTGTTAAGGAGCAATCAAGAAATGTATCAAAATTGATACCATACGAAACATAGTGAAACCACAGTATATGCGATATTACATCACTATTGTGTCAAATGTGGAAATATATAGTAAAAATAGTTAACATTTTCTGGGTATATTGTTGAGAACATAGTGTTAATTGCAATTAATGACATTTAAAATTAGTATAAATGTATGGCTATATTGAATTCATAAACATATTTTGATACGAGTTGTCGCGAACGAAAATACGAAGGCAGTTTTCCTATCTAGTATCCAACGTGTAGGTTCTGCAACGTATCCGATTTCATACATGGCTGGGTGTCGAACGCTTCGGTTTAGGTCTGTAAAATACAAGGATAGCTAATTTAGTGTCATCTTGATTTTTCAAAATAATTCGGCTAATTTTGAGTTCATAAATTTTAAATAACCAAGAATGTTGAAGAATCATCATCATCATTACATAATCAAAATTATAATCGAATATACAGAACATTTTAAAGTTTCACTAAATAATAACTGAATTAACAATTAAAGGTTTATCAATTTTTCGTTTAAATTCCTAAGGAATTTTATTTTGCAATTGTTTCGTGTTCAGCGGAACACCAATACATGAAAGGTTATATCATGCAGGGACATTGGCGTGAAGTGCCATACAAAAAGAATGCCCCGTGGCTGCCTGTCCTTCCTAGACTGAGTAGGATTCGAACCTATACTTATGACCGCGAGTTTGGTAGGCAAAGAACTGTGCCGCCTTGGATCCATCCTAAACCAAAGGGATGTACTCACCTATATCGACAGCTTTGGAACACACCTTGCTTCAATGCACCACTGCCAAAAAAGATATATATATATATATATATATATCACCCAAATATAATCTAACAGGACTAACTAATTTCATAAAACCATGAATTCTAACATGTAATCATACAATGTGGGATCATGGGATAGACGCTGTCCTCTCTGTCTATGACACACACACACACACACACACACACACACACACACACACACACACATATATATATATAATATATATACTTTAGTGTGAAATATTGGAAACATTGACGAAATAATTTCCATATTTTTTAATCCTATATTTTCACAAGTGAAAAATATATCCTTATATTTTCACATGTGAAAATATAAGAATTCCCATCATGCCATGCGACTCTGGATTCTGTGTGCCTCTATAAGTTATACATGCAGCAACAAAAACGAGCACTTGGTGAGCAGGAACAAACAAATATAAACTGCATTACATTTCAGACATGGAAATTAATTTTTGCTGAGGAAATTTGAGTCGACGCCGTTCGCGTTTCTATGAAGTTATTACCCCTTACTTCCTTGACAACAATGATAAACCCGCTGTGATACATTGATGAATCGGACTTGCTTTGTGGTCAAATATGATAAAATAGTTAACAATGTAAAAAATATAAGTTATTGCGACAGATTAGGTAAACCCGTTTAATCTTCTAAGCTTCAATTCTGGAGAAAATTTAGTATATAATAACAAGAAAATTTTCTTTTCCTGTGTTAACACCTGATATATTTCATCTTGTGGTACCAAAAACGGTATATATATTTCATCTTGTGGTACCGAAAACGGTGGCTTCACCACTCGTTTCAATATCACGTTTTTTGTAACACACGATGAAATATATCCGGTATTAACGTAGGAAATGAAATTATTCTCTATATACATATTTATATATATATATATATATATATATATATATATATATATATATATATATATATATATATATATATATATATATATATATGTGTGTGTGTGTGTGTGTGTGTGTGTGTGTGTGTGTGTGTCTTTGTGCTTTTCCATTTGTACCAATTGAGCAAAAATACAGATTTGTAACCCATAGCCGCCCATCGGTTCTTAATTGGACTGGCTTGCAAGGAATTTCATTAGGTTGCTAATTGACAACAGTTAAAGTGTAAATTATTGTAGCACACACTGACTGGTTTTCTTTTTAATCAAATCATATCATATTGCTTATGTCATATCCCTTTGTCAGAAAATACCATTTGATGATCTGAATAAGAGAGAGAGAGAGAGAGAGAGAGAGAGAGAGAGAGAGAGAGAGAGAAATATTACCATATTTTCTCAACATTGGGTGCCTCTAGCTGCATGGTAATATCTGTCCTTGCACATGCCTGTACTTGGATCCATACACTTTAAGTAGCAACTATCTACAGGTACAGGCTTAACAAAGTATGACAAATTGACGTATAACTATTGGTGTAAAGGGTCACTTAACTAACCAGCCACGCTAAGCCGAATCATTTCATCTAGTGCTATGTTTCCCTGATTGTGAAACTGACGAACAAGGTATGATTCACGTTAATGACAGTTCTTGTCTGTATCCTTATGTAGTTACATTGGTTTCGGAAATGGCCCTTAAATGCAGTTGACTTTGGGAATAGCAAACTTCGTTTCAGAGTTGTAGATGTGGTGTTTGCGAATCCGAAGTTAGGTTCCTTATAGTTCTCCTTCTTTTTACATCTTCAATGAAAGCCAATGCATGTATTACAAGTATATTAACTACTAACTAGGACCAAACAAATAAAAAATCAGCATGGTTCAAGTTGCACTATCTTGAAATATTGGCATTTAAATTAAATGTCTGGAATTTTTATTACAAGTGACCTTTCCGAAATCGACTAGCTGCACAGGATTGGCGGGTTCTAGGGACTAGCGTGGTTGAGTTCGTTCCTTCTATGTTTTTTTCTTGTAATTGTCAGAGTGTG
Organism: Margaritifera margaritifera; assembly: GCA_029931535.1. NCBI lineage: Eukaryota > Metazoa > Mollusca > Bivalvia > Unionida > Margaritiferidae > Margaritifera > Margaritifera margaritifera. Next base: position 85,329 of record JAQPZY010000298.1, on the reverse strand, counting down.
CTAAAAATGGTTAATTTCCATAATTCAAAACACAAGTGGACCAAAACTAGCTGGGTACCTATTAAAGTAAATGTAAAGTTCAATCTACAATGACCCAATCTGAAGAAATTTAATGAGAAAAGAAAAATTCTAACAACCGATTCGGCAACACAAATTATACACAACTACATTTGAATGATAACAATAGATACTGTGCTAAAAGTTCGATGCTATGGTGAATTGTTTGATTAAAACAAATACAACTGCAATATCAATTTTATGAGAGAATGAATGACCTAAAATTAGTTATTGCTTCAGAAACTTGTGGTAGTGTAAATACCTACACTTCAAAAATTACAATAGCTAAATCGTATCAGGCAGTACATTATTAGTAATTATATAATCCTTGGTTAGCTCAGCTAACCCTACAGCTATTAATAGTTTAATTATCTCTTTGAATACAAGTTTATATGGTGGCCCATTATAAAAATCTAGGAATTTGTTTACCAAGACACTGCATGACCCAAAGCTCAAATTTAAGGTTCAATAGTGACCTCCCTAACACTGGTGACTAGAGTCAAGCAATGGAAAAATATATGCATATCAGTCCAAAATATAATCAAAAACGACGAGGTTGCCACGCAAGAAGTCTTCTTTCTTTCTAACAAAGCAGTTCTTAAGGTTGTTGAAAGCTTGATGGAATCATAAACCCGTTATAAATGACAGACGAGCTATATACAAATCGTCACTCCTCGTGCTTTAATTGCCAAGCGAAATACATATTCGTTTTCAGATATCAATTATTTATATTGCTGGCAATGTTTTGTTTTCTTGTATATATTTCTTGGTGTACCGTAAGAGCCTTCTTTGGTGCCTTGCATTAGTTTACTCCTTGAATTTTTCCAGAGGCTTGAATGTTTCTGCTGATTTATGTACAATGTTTGGATCGAATGTCATAAGGTATGTGTTGTATGTTATCTTCTGACTCTTCCTCGTATGTGCTTAAAATATCTAACGACTGTTTCAAAGTATCACCTAACATTTTGCAACCATGCCTGCACAGTGAAGCCTGCTATGTCATTGCTCGTATGTTTTTAACTTTTGTACCAATTTAGATGAAATGAACTCCTTTCATTCCAATCTAGCTTTGTCACTTACGAGGCGCAACATATTATTTCACTTGCAAATTTTAATGCCTGATACATTACATTTATCCATAATTTGACATTCAATATCATGTATGATTGTATTCATAATTTCCTCGCTATTTAAATAAATATGTGGTTTTGCAAAGCCTCCCGCTACTGTGGTGTAAGGTAGTTCTTCTGATATATATTTTTTCATTTGTTTTTCTTCGTATTCTTTAAGATGTTTTATACTCAATTAGAAGTACTTCATTGTTTCCACTAAGTTGATCAGGAATTCTGTAAAACTCCTTTAGGAACTATATTATGTTTCTTCTTGCGGTGTATATTTTTATATTTGAATGGAGATGGCATTCCATGCTTATTTAGAATTTTGTACTATATGTTCCTAGAGATACCTGCAGTTTTACAAGTTCTTCGTACGTTTCTGTCCTTTTCAACATAATACAATACTGTTAGCACTAGTGACAATTTGAACTATTTTGGTGAAGTTAAACTATGGATTTGACATATACAATTCTAACATATATCATTGAAAACAGGTGCATCTAATATATGGGAGACTTCTCGATTAGCAAACTTGTATGTGTTAACAGCAAGCTATGCTTATAGATATCAGTAAGATAATCTATTCCCGTTGCCAACTAATATAACGTTATAATCATCACATGGCTGAATAATTTTGGCAATTGTGATCGTTTACATCTCGTGATTGTATAATCTAAGCAGTGCCATTTGTTGGTAGTTGTCGTCATGGATGTGCAGATATTTTTTATCCATACTAAATTAAAAATGTGGTTCTATAGCACAATTCATTATACCTTGCATACTTTATTCTCATCATGATCTATTCTGAATTGATACAATTTTCACTTCAGACCTGAAAGAATCTAATCAGAATGTTCGAAAGTTCATCCTTGAATAATCCAACAATTCTCTTGTTTACTTTAGGAATGCTGTAGATGTTGACCTTTTGATATTCACTAGTGTTAACATGTGATGTTCTCCATCATGTCGCCATAACATTTGTTTGTGTCAAAATCATTACAAATTGGATATGTATCAAATAAATGTAGCTTCTTATTATCACTGTATTTGTGCTGTTTTACCTTGTAGTAAAAGTTATGCATTAGTCATTTCCTCAACTCTAACACTGTAAATCCTCTGTATATCGGATTAGAGATTTTGATAATTTTGTTTGACGTACTCACATGGACTAAGTCATCATCTTTGATAGCTCTGTGTGCGAATGACATATCCTTTGGTAATATTTCATATTTCATTTCATCTCAACATATTTTCATATTGGTCCTCTTCCTAAGGTTTTCCATTTACTTGCCACATACAGCTTTGTTTATCAACTTGAAGTACTCCTTTTAAAATCGTTAGTTGCTCTTTGTCAAAAAATTAGATGAATGATTTCAATCAAGCTTAATGTTTGTAAAGCATACCTTTATGTACTTTTGTTAGTCTAAAGCCTAATTCACGGTACAACTTGAGATTTCAATAATTAATGATATACTTGCTTTCAAATTTCAGTGTGCACAACACCATTTTTACAGCTTTCTTAGTGTTTTTGTCTCTTCTTTGAATTTATTTTCTAGTGGAGATCAATCATTTTATATCGGGAAAAGTTTCGCGGGTGCGAGATAGTTGTCATTTACATAGTCATGCTAGTCTTTATGAATTTCCAAATCAACATTATATATGTTTAACAAGGTTATTTCGGTCTTTTTTGTTCTTCCATTTTGATTTTGTGTTCATTTCCCCATCCTAAGTATTTCACTGGTAACTATTGTCACATTCCCCATTATATTGACATGGAGGCACATTATCATGATTTTAGCTTCATATCATCTTACTTTCCGTCATTTATAATGTTTAAATCTTCATCTTCATATAACCCATCTGTTCTTAGTCCATTCAAGCAAAATCTGTTTAAGTCACAACCGCTACCTGTTTAAATGTTCAAAGAAATTTTATTAATTGTATCAAAAATCCACTTAGTATTCACAATGATCTTTTTAGAAAACTGAGTGTGTACATTATTAAACATCGATAATGTCATCGATCATCGAATACACGCTCAATTACCAACTGTAAAGTATTTCTATAAATTTCATTGAGTAAAGAAACATTTGTATTTTCTTTCCTGTCCACTTGGTGCTAGAGTTTATATTCCGATACTCATTTGAAGTTATAACTGTACCATTAGAGATTTACATTTTTATATTTTTTATGTCACTAATTTTCAAAATGTTAGGTCGGCTCTGAGAAAGAAGAAGTATACATCGGTCCTATTGCCTCCTGTACATATATATTAGTTTATGTTTTAAAGCAGTAAATCTCCTTACTTGTATTTCTTGCAGCAGACGATCTCTTTTAAGCTGTGAACGTTTGTCCGTGTTGTAAACAACTCTCTCTCTCTCTCTATCTCTCTCTCTACTATTTTGTCTAGCGTCTCTTGTGCTCGGTCGTTTAATTTCTGCTTTCATTATTTCCCGCCTGATTAGGTATTTTACAACTTGCGGACAAGACAATATTTTTCCTTAGGATATCTAACATCTGAAACGTTGTACCACTAATCTCAAAACTGATATTCTATAAATGCTGAAGTTTACTTTTTATTGTTTCCACAATGAGTATTAGTTATTCGCTTTAATATGTTTACGTGTATCCAACTAATCCCAGCTTTGAATACTGATAGTGAATTAATCTTCATTGTCTTAAACTAAAATGTAAGCGAACTATTATTTGTATTTTTCATCACTGTTCAAAGGTGATATTTATATTGTAAAACTTGTTTAAATACATTGGTACTGATAATATACGCAAACTATTATAATTTTTTTCCATCCTTGTTCAACTGTGATATTTGTAACATACAAATGTTTCAATCTTGATACTGAGAAAGTACTCAGCTTGTTATCCTTATTCATTCATTGACATTTTATATTCACTAATGGCAATTTATGGAGGGACTTTAATTCAAACTTTACTTATGTTTTTATCTTACTGTATAGTTATGTGGTTTCACCACAACAGAACAATGTTTATATACATATATTTTGTTTCAGTTTTTGTGTTTGTAGTATTCTTTCTTTGTTTTGTCCACCTTTAAAAAGGGACCCATACATCTCCAAAGCCCCTGGCTAGTGTCTCAGACATACTGCACCGTCCTTTGTCACGTTTGTTCCCCCGTCCCCCTCTCTTCTTTTCTCATATTTTTGCTCTCATTGTTTATCTTTATTGTAAAGCTAATACAAGGAAATTATGTAGTATGTGTGGGTGTTTGTGTGTATTCGGATGAATCTGAAGTACTTAATGTCACAAATATAGTATACATCCATGTATTTAATTAGAGAATTTAGTCGAGGGGGAGGGGGTACATTGATGTATACTCTCGGAACATATACATACTTTTAATGACTGCAGTGCTCAAAAAATATTTTTTAAATTTTGGCATAGAAAGCATTTATGGTACTAAATTCAATAACAGTTGACTTTTGTTGATGGAAGGAAGAACGATTACCCGGGAAGTTTTGCTTCGGTTTTGGTCAACAAGCAGAAGGACATGTTATTGTAGGTGGGTAGTCACGTCACTTTTCAATGATAAATCTAGAACTAGCCAAGGAGTGTGTTGAAAGATAGAGCGAAAGAGCTGGGATCTTTGGGTATTACGTAAGGGGCAATAGAAAAACAAAGTGTTCAACATCTTCATTATCATAATCTCATGCACACGTCGACGAGTTAACTAAATTCACCATGTAAAGGTCGGATTTGAGGTGACTACCTTAATGTCTAAGTTTAGTATGTAGGATATTAAGGTGACGTTTGCCAATAGCATAATAGGGTGGTGACCCGTTAGTTGAGTCAGAGAAAAGTTCTTAAAAATATAAATATTTGGAGGATTTCGAATATCGACAGGGAGAGAGTTCTAAAGATGAATAGTATATGGGTAAAAGGTCGTCTGAAAATATAAAGTCTGGTAGAGATTGGTGTGATACCTTGATAGATACATAGACGATAATGAGAGGCGTCATATCTCCTTTGTGGAAGAAGGTCGCTTAAATAGTTAGGTACTTGATTATTTATAATGGAATACATTATGCATAATCTCTTCTTTTTCCTTCGTTGTGCAAACCAAACAGTTTCCGCATAAAGAGACTATCGCAAAGAACTAATGGGTATAGACCTGTAACGATCCGTGCAGCTTCCATCTGATTTGTTTTTCTTCCCCATTCTGATCTTTCCGAATCTTCAATAGAGCAATTATCCCAGAGACATCAGAAGCATATTCTAAGATTGGACGTATGAATAGTGTATATAATTTAGCCGAAGTTGTTCTCTTAAAAGAGTATTTTATCGTGCTCAACATAGATAAATATTTCGATGCGTTCTGAATAATCGTACTAATATAATTAGTCCAATTTTCATCAGAAGATAATGTCAACAATTGGTTTGTAATTAGACGATAGTGTTTTGTCTCCTTTCTTATATATCGGCATGTCATGCGCTAGCTTCCACTGTGTTGGGAACACGCTGACTTTGAGTGATTTATTTAAAAGTATTTGCAATGGAACATACATTTCTTCAAATATACTGTTTAACAGTTTATAACTTATTTGATCGGTTCCAGCGGTTTTGTTTAGGTCAAGACAAGTTATTACATCTATAATTTCTTGTTTATGTATAATGATGTCAGAAATAAAAGTTTTGATTTCAAACTTCAAAGTGTGGTAACTGTTTATCATTATTTTTTAAACGTGTAACAGAGCAAAATTACGAATTCAGCAGCTCGCACTTTTCCTGATCACTTGTTGCAAAGTTAAAGGATCGGTTCGTAAGTCTAAGTGGAGGTATTAGGTTCGATGTCTTTGTAGAATGTACTTGTTATCTCATTATTTTTCAATAAGGTCGAGAATTTAATCCGATGGCAGGGCTTGAACTCGCATCCTTTCGGTCGCAGGTCTGAGACGCTAAGCACTGAGCCACGGTGGCGCCTATCGAGATTAATATACCCGTATGATATTTTCCAATATTACACATGTTTAATAACACCCAAAAACACCGCAAACGACGGCATGACGATATATAAATTGAAGGCGTAATGACGAATGCATCCGAATGTAATTAAAAGTAAATTCTGTAACCTATTTTTGCGTTTTTTATTGAATATCATTTTTGTCATGTCATACACATAACATAATCTTACATTTGAGATTATTTCAAATGAAATTTATGAAATACGTTGAATAGTTTCAATCTTTTGCGATTCTCGTAAAAGATCCTACATTGTTGTTCATATAATTTTACATGTCATTATAATCCTTTATTGAGTTACACTTTAGTTACAAAAGAGACAACTTCATTTTGCCGTGCCCTAAAATCTGTGTGCCAATTTAAAACTTATTTCATCCATACTACACTAGAAGGGCTCATGAAATGCAGGCAGTTTACTTGACCTTGAATTCACCTTTCGCGAATAATACCTGCGGGAGACTGCTCCATCTCATTTAGTGACCTCTTCTCCAGTATGGAGATGTTAGATTAACACTGAAATCAGCTGTCTTATATAATGTTCTGTTCTATTTATCTGCAGTTTAAAGCTGGGAGAATTATACCAAGAGAATAGCAAATAAACCCTTCTGTAAAATGAGCAAACTCGCACTTTTTCATTTTTAAACTAGTTTCTCTTGCATCACTCATTTATGAATAATTAAAAATATCTGAGTAGTAACTAAGAATATATAAATTCTTCAGACCGAGACCCACATTTCATTTTTAAAGTTTTGTATTTTTTATGCTTACTTTCTACATACATTTTAAATTTTTTTCAAGAAAATATGAAATCTAACAAAAAGTAAAGGAAAGTCTTATTATTTTGAAAAGTTTTTCTATAATGCCCAAAGGAAGAAAACAACATTATACGTTCAAAAATATAAATTGTAATAATGCATAATATGTTCATTTGAATTTTAAGATACATTTTATTGGCTTTGTTGTTCATGTTGGTTAAGTAATAAGGTCATTGCAGTGTCCAATCCTATGAGACGTTAAAGCAGAAATACATTCTTGTATAGTTAGTTTTAGTTCAATGGCATAAAGTTGACGATTTAAGTTTCGGGTGACTTACATAAAACTAGCTCCAACAAGTAGATGTAAACAGCATGATTTATAAGCACGTCATGTTACACAAGGACCGATTTTGGAAATGTGTTTCTTATTACGTGTATAAATCTCACCGATAATGTATCATGTTTTGGTGAAATAACTTCTAGCTTTAAAAAAATATGAAAAAAATTAATTGTGAAAATTGTTTTGTGTTCACATGGTCTGCGCACTTAGCATAATCAAAATACTCTTCTGAGCGTATTTGTGGTTCACATTTTAATATCGGAGAGATCATTAACAATTCCCATTATCAAAGGACGACCGCATTATGATTATCCCTTGTCTATGTACTACATTGTTTGTTAATTGTTATTCAGACAGCAAGGTGACAGCCTGTTGGTTCCAGACATTTACTCAGAAATAGATGATGGCGTGCATAAATAAACTAACGTATCAAAAGATCACCATCAGCAAAGTTACTACATGACGCCTACCTGCTTTACATAATTTGAAACCATTATATCATTCATAAAATCACGAGCTGATGTTTTTTTCTTCTATTGTTATAGCGCATATCCTCTTTGGATTGTATAATTTTTCCTCATTTTTACTACCGATGTTAAATAGACATAAGAATTAAAACTAATTCATCATTATAAAATACAAGCTTGATAGTTGATGTGTTTCTGACATTTTTGTAACAGATTCACGTTTAAGACATGCTAGAATATATGGAGAAAAAAATTATGTTGCCAAATGTTCACCATTGGCCGATTTTTAGGAAATTTTATTAGTTGGTATTTTACGATCATATATAATTTAAAATTCGAAAGATCTGCACGAATTAAAATGTTTCCGATCTCTTATCCGGTTACTAAAATGGTGCAAATATAGAATGATGTGAAAATTACTTATAAACGGTATATAGTGCGGCCAGAAAATTATAAAATAATACAATTGTATTGCTGAAGTTAGATTTTTTAAAAATACAGGTATTTTGGAATCTATGTAATTATTTCACTTGCGTGAAAAATAGAAGACAAAATTGGTACCAATTGTCCAAGGTGGGTTTACGTATGCTAAAATACGGGTGACAGTAGAAACAGGCAGACGAATAAGCAAGAGGCTGTTTTACCGACCATATTAAAAGAATAACATTCTCTCTGACCTGATAATTTTGCTTAGTTTGTGTTCAAAAACTCATTTCACCATTTATATTTAAAAAATGCAATTTTAAAAAATCCCAGCAATGATGTTTTTATTTATTTTCGGCTGTGCAGTTGAATGAATTCACACAATTAAATGTTCCAGATAATATGGACTTGTGTATTTCCTTTCAGTTTTCATCTTACATGTGTGTTTGCAGGAATGTGTTCACTTGCTCACAAAATACAAATACTTCTTGCTTCCAGTGCACTCTTATTGGTATTTTTATTTTCTTCTATCACGAATAAACATTTGACACTTAGTATTACCCATGCCTGATTGACCGTCAGTCCCTCCATCCATACGACTCATATTACCTGATGTCTGCAAAAAAATATTAATCCCTTCAGAAGGTTTGCAGCAATTTGAACAACAGCGTTTATTATTATAACAATGCCCTATAGGCTATACCCAGTTTCACACCATCACTTGCCTTTATTAAAAATGTTGGCATTCAGGTCGGTTTTTATAAAGGTGATGTTTCAGTTTGGGATCTAGATGCTAAAAAGGTGCAAATAAAATGTGAATATTGAAAGAATTTGTGAGAAAAATGTCTACTCTAACTATTACTTTCGGTTTTATGATGTCGACTTTCGTGCCAACGTTGAAATTAGTTCAGATCTTAACCAAGACAGAGACACGCAACTTTCCCTGAATATCTTCTTTATAACCTGCAAATTGATTTGACGAGGGTGAACAAATAAAATCCATAAACAAAACAACCCCGAATCCAAATCTCTGAAGGGAGTAGAAAACAAATGTTCGGTATTTTAGTTTCGTCTTGGTGTTCTTCCTTATATACGTCCGTCTTAACGTTCTTTATAAAACCCAAGACTGTTTACCGTTCAAACATGAATTATGTTAATAATAATAATTTAATTCCAAAATATTCCGTACAGGGATACACATAAGGTGTCTAATACAAATACAATAGCAGAAAATCCACCTATACGAGTCATGACTACTAATACGATTACTACTCCTCCTACTACGATAATAATAATATGGGATTTTCTTTCCCTTGCCTCCTTTAACCTTGTTGAACGGCGCTGCATGTTTCTTGTCTGTGGGGATTAAGACCTGTTCAATCTAAATGGTCATGTTTTACAGCAGAAATGTAAAACCTGAATCGACAAATGTGGCTTTTATCTTTGAGCTCTTACATTCCGAATTTTTCAGATAAGAACATTTTAAAGCTCGCGTTGATGTGCCGTAAACACCAAACCAAAGCAATTCATGTTTGCATTGGAATAAGTTGTATGAATGTTTTAAAAATTGAGTCGCGGATGACCTTTGTCTGTCTATAATGAAGTCTCCTCCTAAACAGCTTGGTGGAAATGTAATATTCTGTCAAGTACAATCAACCCTTGTTACAACGACCAAGCTCGTGTCCAACCAATTTGTCGTAGTAACGAATATGCCGTTTTAAAGGTAGTGTAACTTTAATTTAGAAAAGTGGTCCTCGTCTTATCGTTGGCAAACCAATACAGAAGTGAGAAAAATTGGTCAGAAATCAAACTCTATACATACTTCATATCTGATATAATCGTAATTATTTTTAAATCTTATACACATATTCCTTCATATAAATCTCGTTTCTAATAATGAATGCATATGTTATTCTCTGACATATTCCAGGTAAAAGTAAAATCAGCAGAAAGTAAGTACAATATATAAGAAAATACGCGTGTTTGTTACGGGGAAATTGCTGTCCGAGTCAGAACCTGAATATTTCGTAATAAAGATATCATTTACCTTCGAACATATTTGTTCTCACCAATATTAGACTGAACGCGAATATTCCGTTGTAATAAATGTTGTTTAAATCAGAATTGACCGTATACTTTGTCATTTTTTAACGATCAGGGAGAAAGGTGTTCTGTTGTCCTCTGGATACATTTGTATGAAAGAACATCGAATATTACATTAGAAAAAATATTTTCCATTTTCCGATATATATATATATATATATATATATATATATATATATATATATATATATATATATATATATATCAATAAATATAAATATATATATATATATATATATATATATATATATATATATATATATATATAGATATATATATATATATATATATATAACCCTGCTGACTTGACCTCTGTTTAACTTTTGGCCCTACAGTAAAATCAGTCTATCGCAGCTAGGAGTACAATTGCCATGGGTACAGCAATTAACACAATTGCTAACCAGGCCTCAATTTTGCACATTTTTGTTTTGCGAGTGAATATTCTCTCTTTTTTTTTTTTTTTTAGAAAGCAACAAACACTTTAAATAGTGATATTGTTAATATTATGTGAAACGAGAAAACGAGAAATAGCTAAGCGAAATTACTTAATACAAACATGAAATAATTACAGTTTTCAGAATGAAGCAACGTAAACACTTGACTTCGATGTGAGATTACAAATATGAAGTCCAAAATGAAATATTATTCCATAGTACATTGATAAGCATGGAAATATCACATCAAAATAGAAATTAGAACTCTGATATATTTCCTTGTATTTATTGAAATATCAGATGAAAAGAGAAATTGGAACTCTGATATAATCCTTGCATTTGTGGAAATAGCAAATAAAAGAGGAATTAGAACTTTGATATAGTCCTCGTATTCATTTCTCTTCGCTTTATGGAGAAAATTGTGCAAGAATAGGACTTAGGAGTATTAATTGCATATATGCTTCATTTTACTACCAGACTAAGGAAAAGTGTTGCGCGTTGCATGATATGCACACAATTAATCGGTTTCAATGCACTTATGTTTGTACCACACCATTAAGACAAATGAAGGTTACTCTGACGTATATTTCGCCTTTTACTGGCTTTCATTAAGTTGTTGTGTTTATCTCATGACCTCGGGTGGTGCGGGGTTGAAATGCTCTATACAGACGTTCCTACCTAGACTCATGAAACTTGACGAAAGGATGTATCTTGATAAATACTTTACCCGTATTGCAAAAAGAGTTATATTTTACCTATATTTTATTATTCTCTGAATTGTTTAGATTTTATGTTTAAAGTCAATTTCGTGTTTACTGTTCATTTTCAAGTTATGAAGCTTCATAAATGAATGCATCTCTGTTAGTAACACACCTTACAACCAAAGGTCACTGTGACCTACAATTTATGCTTTACTAACATAATTAATTATTTGTGTTTATCTCATGACATAGCTTTCATCATGCCATATACACATTGGCCTTCACAAAAGTACCTTTATGACAGTGCGGTTCAAAAAAGAAATAAATATGCATATCCAGTTGTAAACTTTCCCGATTTATGACTAAAGATTTATACTGTGATAGGTTACTCTTTGTAAGTAAAATGTGTATTGTACAGTGAATGAATAGGTATTCGATGAATGGACTGCATGCATTTCAGCTGCAGTGGCTATTCAAGATAATTACTGATGCACGAACTATACTTGCAAGAGTTGTCATACTGGCTCTCACTCTAGGGATACTAGCAGTTAGTGATTTCCACCTTGTAAAATCTGGCGTCTAGGGGGGACAATAATAATAGTTTCTGAAACTGATTTTATTAGCAATGGTTTGCAAAAATCCAGAACAAAAATCCTTGTGTTTTATCAACTCGTTATGGTTCCGCTGCTTTGATAGCGCAAAAAGGAATGCTCTTTATTGTTTTATGAATGTTATGCCTTGTGACAATAGCCAACATTTTGTAGGTCACGATCACTTTGGCATTAACTTATGCATGGGAGTTGGAGACTTCAAGAAGCTTCGTAGAGGCGAGATGTGTAATCGGTAATTGCATTCTGGTTCTCAAAGAGTTCTGATAAATAAATAAATAAATAAATAAATAAATAAATAAATAAAAAAATAAATAAATAAATAAATAAATAAATAAATAAAAACACCAAATGTTATCTTTAGAAGTTGCCATGTGTGGTTTATACATTGCACGGGGCGTAATTCGTCGTTTCACTCGGCATCTTTTCAACTCAGTAACGCCTGGTAACGGTCATAATTTTACCTAAATATGAGGGTCTCTTGAGATCATCGTAAATGTATGGAGGAAAAGAAATAAGCGTCTTTTATGCTCATTTCAAAAGACTTGTACGCATTTCCGCGAATTCGTCATGCCTAACCAGAGAATTGCACAGAAAATGACCCCCCTCCCACCTTATAACTATAAAGCCGACAAAACTTGTATTGAATTGAATATATTTGGTAGTACCAGTTTTTGTGGATTCCGTAGCTGCTACAAACTGTAAATATAAAGACCCAACGAACAATTATTTATCTGTGAAGATAACAGCACCCTATACACGAATTCATACACTGACGAAAGGTATTTTTTTTTCTTGCAAAAGCATTCAATTTCATAACCACGAAACTTTTATGAAGTCACATTATTATGGACAACTATGCAGCAATCTGAAGTGGACTTCTGTGATAATAAGGTGAACGTCAATTTACTGCGTCACACCTCCCACCACTTAAAAAAGAAACAAAAATATAACACAAACATTATTACACATATCGAGACGCTGGCTGTTGACCAAGATCTATTCGCTCAGTGTATGCCGGATATAAAGACCGATTTAAACAATAACTCTACACTGTAACTGATTGACGGTCTTTAATAAATACTCGGCCTAATTTCGAGGGTGGGGGCCTTTTATGTTAAATGAATAAATGGAGAAGAATAAGACTTTTGTGGTAGTATATTATTTCCACTCTTCTAAGCCTACAGAAATGCGAGTTACAAATGTCCTTTTACATTTTAGGAATTAATCACGCCTATTTTTTCAAACAAAGAAAAGCGTGTGCAATCCAGAGACTGACCACACAAACTTGAGACTCGATTCATCCCTTGAATGTATGTGTCGTAAGTTGAAGATACTCTGAATTTCTAAGTTAGCCACCAGGATGACTTGGACCACGGAAACACAATATGACTAATATTAGTTAGGGATGGAGGGCGGGAAAGAGACTGTGTAGTTTGCTCAAATTTTATTTTACAATATCGTTAAACACGTTCGTTTTAAACATATTTTATTGTCATTTAATTTAATAATATGGCATTCGACACGAGTTGTCTAACTCATCTAGATTTGTTCCCAAAAGATACAAAAATGGTCCAAAGATGCCATTCGTTTAGCAAAGATTCGAGTATATGTGAAAAAACAAGGTCAACAATTTCATCTATTAAAAGGCATGTAACATTTCAAAGGACAAACATAAGAGACATATACGTTTATACATCAATAAAGAAGCAATGGGAGAGAGAAAGAGAGAGAGAGAGAGAGGTAAGGGTGAGAAAAGACATTGCACTGGTTACAGTCACTATTGTTTATTTTATAGATTCGTTACTTAGAATATAATTGTAAGCACTAAAAATGTCTAGTTCCGTGGATATATTTATGAACATTTAGAAATATTACAAAGTTTGTTTCTTTACTTATATCGACGTCACATTTCAATAATAAATCTAGACTTGGACTAGGAGTGTACTGAAAGATAGAACGAAAGAGAAGGAATCTTTGGGTGTTAAGTAAGGGGCAATAGAAAAACAAAGTGTTCAACATCTTCATTATCATAATCACATGCACACGTGGAAGAGTTAAATAAATTCACCATGTGAAGGTAGGATTTGAGGTGACTACCTGCGTGTCTAAGTTTAGTATGTAGGATATTAAGGTGACCTTTGCCAATAGCATAATAGGGTGGTGACCCGTTAGTTGAATCAGAGAAAATTTCTTAAAAATATAAAGATTTGGAGGATTTCGAATATCGTCAGGGAGAGAGTTCTACAGACGAATCGTATATGGATAAAAGGTAATCTGAAAAAAAGTCTGGTAGAGATTGGTGTGATACTTTGATAGTTACGTAGACGATAATGAGATGCATCATATCTCCTTTGTGGAAGAAGGTCGCTTAACTAGTTAGGTACTTGATTATTTATAATGGAATACATTGTGCATAATCTCTTCTTTTTCCTTCGTTGTGCAAACCAAACAGTTTCCGCATAAAGAGACTAACAAGAAGAACTAATGGGTATAGACCTGTAACGATCCGTGCAGCATTCTAATCTTTCCGAATCTTCAATAGAGCAATTATCCCAGAGACTTCAGAAGCATATTCTAAGATTGGACGTATGAATAGTGTATATAATTTAGCCGAAGTCAACAATTGGTCTGTAATTAGACGATAGTGTTTTGTCTCCTTTCTTATAAATTGGCATGTCATGCGCTAGCATCCACTGTGTTGGGAACACGCTGGCTTCGAGTGATTTATTTTAAAATATTTGCAATGGAACATACATTTCTTCAAATGTATGTTTTAACAGTTTATAACTTATTTGATCGATTTCAGCGGTTTTGTTTAGGTCAATGTCTTTATTTAATGTACTTGTTATCTCATTATTTTGAAAATGAGGTCGAGCATTTGATCCGATGGCAGGGCTTGAACGCGCATCCTTTCGGTCGCAGGTCTGAGACGCTAACCACTGAGCCACGGTGACTCCTATTAAGATTAATATACCCATATGATATTTTCCAATATTGCACATGTTTGATAACACAGCAAATGAACGGCATGACGACTTATAATTTAAAGACGTAATGACGAATGCATCCGAATGTAATTTAAAGTCAATTATCTACACTATTCTCGCGTTTTTTATTGAATATCATTTTTGTCATGTCATACACATAGCATAATCTTACATTTGAGATTATTTCAAATGAAATATATGAAATACGTTGAATAGTTTCAATCCTTTGCGATTCTCGTGAAAGATCCTACATTGTTGTTCATATAATTTTACATGTCATTATAATCCTTTATTGAGTTACACTTTAGTTACAAAAGAGACAATTTCATTTTGCCGTGCCCTAAAGTTCGCGTGCCAATTTAAAACTTATTTCATCTATACTACACTAGTAGGACTTATGAAATGAAGGCAGCATACTTGGCCTCAGGAATAATACGTGCGAGAAACTTCTCTATCTCCTCAGTGTGTAACTATGGAAACTTTAATTCAATGACCTCTTCTCCAGTATGGAGTTGTAAGATTAACACTGAAAACAGCTGTCTTATATAATGTTCTGTTCTATTTATCTGCAGTTTAAAGCTGGGAGAATTATACCAAGAGAATAGCAAATAAACCATTCTGCAAAATGAGCAAACTCGCACTTTTACATTTTTAAACTAGTTTACCTTTCACTCGTTTATGAATAATTACAAACACTTGAGTAGTAACCTAGAATATATAAATTCTTCAGACCAAGATCCGAATTTCATTTTTAAAGTATCGTGTTTTTTATGCTTACTTTCCAGATAATTTTTTTTTTAAAGAAAATATTAAATCTAAGAAATAATAAAGGAAAGTCTTATTATTTTGAAAATTTTGTTTTTGTTTTTAAAAATATAAATTGTAATAATACATAATATGTTCATTTGACTTTTAAGATACATTGTATTTTCTTTGCTTTGTTGTTCATGTTGGTTAAGTAATAAGGTCATTGCAGTGTCCAAACCTATGAGACGTTAAAGTATAAATAAATTATTGTATAGGTAGTTTTAGTTCAATGGCATAAAGTTGACGATTTAAGTTTCGGGTGACGTTCATAAAACTAGCTCCAACACGTAGATGTAAACAGCATGATTTATAAGCACGTTATGTTATCTGCACAAACATACATATAATTATATAGGCAAAGCACATCTGTTGTGAAGTAAGGCGAAGTTTTCCGGTCAGAACTACTAGTTGGGCATATCGATATTTCAAAAGCTATTGTGAACGAAAAAGTTAAAATATCATTTTACATGCACACTTTAAAAAGGGGCTTTTATTTACTGTCGCAAGTTGCACGTGTTTCGTTTTGTAGATACTTGTGATTTTCTGTACATGAATGAATGTCCGGGTCAGATTTTAGGAGCTGCAGTTGCTCAGTGGTTAGGGTTCAATACTCGCGACCGAAAGGCTGTGGTTTGAATCAGATCAGCTTGTGTGGGTCGGCTAAATTGGTGTGTCCCTATGGGCAAGGCACTTTATCCCCAATTGACTCGGTACTAAATAACGTAATTGTGTTCTTTTGCCGTACAACACCAAACCGAACCAAACTGGGTCGAATTTTCGTTCAGAATGATGGATTGACCTTGAATGTGAATAAATGCTAGCTAGTTCATAATAGCAGTGTACTGCATATTCTGAATGGTCTCGCTGTCAGTGGGTTTCACAGTTGTCGATTGGCACTTCTTGTTTTAACTAAGGCCCGAAATTTGCTTTAACCATTTTAGTGTAATTGACAAGATCTGAAAAACAAACTAACGTCAACATTATATATGGATATCTGGAACCTACCATACACATTTATCGAAAAGTTTGAAAATTGAAAAAGTTATATACGCTTACAAAATTTAATTATGCGAAAGTAATCTACTGCCATATCAGAAAAAGATAAAGAAAACGAAAGTTGCTCGACCTGTATTATAAAACTGTTCTATTTGGAGAGGAATATCATGTACGCTAACTATATGACTTAAAACTTTGTCAAAGAAAACGAAGTAATTTTAATACCGTATTACGGTTGCTTCATAATAATATTAGTATTAAGTAGCTGCAGCCTCCATAAGGGTTTTATCTGCAACTGTTCTCAGTTTTTGTATGGCAATTACACTGCTATTTGAGTGATTGTTATTTTGATTGACTTTTGATTGATTGATTGATTGTCATGTAATTAGACTTTAGTGTGATATAACAAGTTTCGGAATAGTGCACCACTCTGGAGATCGTAGGAGTTAGCTGGATTTTAGCGTTTATGCCATGAAACTAACCTGGTAGGCAATGATTATTTCTGCTGGCAAAAAGAGTAATGTCTTTGTTGTATAATGTATGCATGAATCCTCTCTCTCTCTCTCTCTCTCTCTCTCATACGTGCAAATTAAATGTTGACAATATGATAGAATGTTTGTGTTTACCATACTAAATATTTCGTGGCGACTTCATCATTTTCAAGCCGCTTTACTTGAATAAATCGAGGATGTATACAACGTTATTTCTATTGTATTTTGAATAGTGTTTTATATCAATCTCAACAGAAGGAATACAAGTATACCAAAAATTAAAAATTAAAAAACAAAACACAACATATCTAATTTAACAGAACTATAGCACTGACGGCTGGTGTAATAGCATTGATGATCTATAATTCCAGAAGTGAAGTACACTGCTCAAACTGGATCTATTATAGTACATGTATGTACATAGTAAGTAGATGGGGATAATTTTCTAATACATACTTGCAAAGTTTATCCTTTTGTATTGTTTTGACTATAATAATGAGAAAGATACACTTTATTGTTACGCTAATCTCACAGCTTACTTTCCAGGTAACTTAAATTATACATCTGGCAATTCATAATACACTGTAAAGGTGTTTTGTATAACTGTTTGCTATTGTACAGGGGAAACGAAGATATTTTTATACAGTTTTGTGATCCCCAGGTAGCATTGTGTGTAAACCTTACTTTAAAGATACAATAGGATATGAATATCTAATACATTTATGGTATATAGGCTGGTCTCGTAGAACAGTCTGTTTTTTCGCTGTGACTGAAAACGGATTTAAACAATTTGGAAGGCAAACTAAAGTGTAACGATACCTGATTGACACCACTGCACTTGTAGACAGATTGGTGCCTGGTGTATTTATATTTTGTGTATTTTTTTAACTCATTAACCCCTGGAGATTCTTTTAATTTACGCCTGAAAAGGGGCTAGGAAACGCATTTTTGGGATTACTTCTGAATGTAACCGAACACATCTGCTTCAGAGAGATTTTCGTTTAGCCGGATGCTTAGGTGTATAAAAAACGTTGTATTTTTACTTTTTTTGCGTATTGGACCCACGATTTTCTTGTCCTGGTCACATTTTACTCCAAATCTCAAACTTATTCTACTTTTTGCAAAGGTTCACCTGTCCGTGTGCAGTTCGTTCGTTCGTTAGTTGGATTAATGACGTGTGCGGCCATTCGGCCATTTACGTCGATCCGTGTGCAGTTCGGACCGGTTTGATTTATATCTGAGTAAAAAAGTCTCAATCCGGACAAAACTACAAATAATCGGGTCTCAAAAATTAGGTTGCTTCCGCTGTACCTTTTAATGCGAGTAGAAAGTTGGCATTATTTGGTATCATTGTAGAGCTACATCTGTCGACTCTTCTGCAAGACCATTCACTTTGGTGTATCGTAAATGATGTTGACGTTACAGAGCTCGGAAGAAGCGTACAACCTCATGACGCGTAAATGAGTTAATGAGACTTCCTTCACAATAAAACTATGGATACAAGGATGATGCTTAATCTGTAAATCAAAGTCATCAAATCGCTAACTGACGAAGGTATATACATATAAAAGTATATTGAATGCATACACCAGTTTATGATTTGCTTGCACATATAGTCGCAAGTCTTAAAGTGTCATGACGAAAGACAGATATTGCTAAAATGAAATATTTCGTATTTGGACTGATCATCTTAATGACAAATGTTTGACTTCTATCTATATATCTATTGAAGTTATATGTACGTAACTTCCAAATTCGGTTTGTCTTAATTCAATCTCAGTATAACAGGTTCTGTGATGAGTTGCACAGCCGTTCTATCTTGTTCTGAAAACAATAGTCCTTTGAATAATGCAGATGTTGCATATCAAGTTTTTTTCGATTGCTTTACACGTGTGAAACCTCACGGTAAACAGGGTGTTTTCACCTTGCATTCGGGAAGGATAATTACTCAATTTTGGTACAACTCTACTAGGAATCTGTAGGTATTTTCAATAGTAGTTTCATGTACTTCTTTCTTATGACACGTCATGGATTTATTTGCTTGTATTGGACATGTACATCATGATTGTATTTTGTGTTTCCTGTCGCTGTTGACACACATCTAAGAAATATTAATAAAAATGCATAAGCTTTTCCGTCTTCTTTTTTAGCTATGTTATTTGTATTTGATGTTTGGATCTAAAGGGAGATCATAAATTTAGGAAATCTGTATTTTGACTGCACAAATCTCTTTACAAATTTTCCACCGGGCAATCGAGGACATGGCTTCGGGCGTGTGTATCGCCAGTTTTGGAGGAAAATACACTCCAAAATCAAGAAACAAGCAACACGTGTGTAAACATGGACCTACCTACAAATCATGCTTTTACATTGTTTTGGGCTAAATTTGTTCGTAGAAGCAAGATTTGACCCTTTTCCCAACCGAGAACTTACTCGGTTGGAGGCGTGTCCTCAGTACGTTGGTGTGTAATCGCATGAATGTTCTATATTCACACCAAATACAAACGCACCTAAACTTGTACTGTGTAGACTGTAGAAAGAGTCTTAAAGTATGTCGTAACTTTAGTTCAAAGAACAGGTTTTTGGAACAAATCGCACTCAGTGAAAAACTAGATCATGAAAATGGGCGAACAATGCTCTCATGTATATTTGTCACCTCGTGATATGAAATTCGACACATTTTTCTTTCTTTGGGGTGGTGGGTGGGTTGGGGTTACATTTTTGATAGTTGATTTACCACACACAGGTCGTCGTTCTACGTTTTCAAGATTAATCTAACGTGTACCTCGTGATTTATAGTGATTAAAATTAAATGCAGCAGCAACCATTGGCAAGGTAGTGATCATCATTATCATCATATTAAATGGTGGTTATTGCAATGATAATAAATGGCAGTGGAAATATTAATATCCTCGAGGAGTTTGGGAAGGTCTATGCTTTTTCATATCTTTAAATAGCTTAACAAATAATTTCCTATATAGGGTATTGTTGCACCAGGTTTTTCAGGACAACTAATCTTGCAGATATAGCCGATCAAACAAGAATGCACAGTATGGAGTCGCTGATATATGTCAAAACAACCCCCCCCCCCAAAAAAAATAAAAAAATGTAACGGTTGCACTTCTTTGTGTCTTTGTATTTGACAATGTTTGCTTGTATTTACTTTTATTTTTGTTTAAATTCTACACAATTTGAAAATAAACTTGAAATCTTTCATTGTCTTGAGCCAAATGAAAACTTTTGGAATAGTTGTACTTGTTCTAAATAAAGGTCATTCATGTTTAGATCGCCCCATTGTTGATCTCTCTCTGTCTCTGTCTGTCTCTCTCATAAGCTAAAACAAAATCGCTTGACAGATACAGACGCCAGTAATCGATTTGTCAGATCACGATCCCGAGGTACAAAATATTATCTTTTTTATATATCTACTGAACATCTGAAGGTACGTTAGTTTGAAAAATTGTAGGGCCAACAGTCAGAATGATTACTGGTGCGACGATTGATTTGCGAGCAACCATTTAAGTGTCATGGGGGGGGGGAGAAGTTTCCTGCTTTCAAATAGCTTGGAAAATAACAAATATTAATTCCCTGGTTTATGCCGAAAAGAAAAATTCCATTAGATTTATTTAAAATTTGTCTTGAGGTTATGTCCAGGTTCCAAAGAAAAGGTCGGAAAAATCCCAGCCTCTGCCCGCCCCCCTACCCCCACCCCACCCCACCCCAAAACAAAAAAAAATTGGTCGGACCCTTAGCATTAAAGATATTTGTCATTGGGATCATTCGTCAGTAGTTCAATAGTCAGAAGCTTTTTCTTTAGTAAAGATTGAAACCCTTTTATATAGGTTACGTACACATAAAAAGCCATTTCTTTTAAACCCTTTTTATAGGTTACATACACATAAAAAGCCATTTCTTTTAAACTCTTTTATATAGGTTACATACACATAAAAAGCCATTTATTGTAAACCCTTTTATATAGGTTACAAACACATATAAAGTCATTTCTTTGGTCTTAAAAAGCCTTCTGAATATTAAAATTCCTGACTAAGGAACCATGTGACAAATATCTTTAAAACTAAGGGACAGACCATTTAATTAAGACCAAAGAATAGACTTGATTTGTGTTTGTAACTTATATAAATGGATTTAAATCTTTAATAAAAAGCTTCGTGAAAAGTATAGTGAATCATAGTTTGTGTCGTTTTTCTCCCTTTATATTTCGATGCACAATTGGAAACTTTACTAATACTAAGCATAAAGTACCGTTACTGACGTCCCAAAACTATATATCAGAATGATTGAACGATGACGGTAGAATGCATATATTGAATAAGACCGCTTGTTAAATACATATATAATCAGCAATGGGGTAGATTCATAGATCAATGTATGAAAAATAGTTAGGTAGATTGTTATATCGATACTTAGCTAAACAGGTTGAGATCAGAGATGGTTGGTTGGTAGGTAGATACTAAGGCTGTTAGGATAGAACGAGTCAAATTGATCGATTTATATGGTCTGCTTGTAACATAAGTAAAGTGTTCGACAGTTTAGTGACCAACTTTATCATCATTGTTTCTCCATTACAAAATTACGTTACGGTTTCCACGGCTTGCAGAACAGCCTTCCAGCCTAGTACTTTCTGAGATCAAAGTTGTTCCAAAAGTTTAGAGAGAAACATTCTCGTATTCATCTTTCCATAGCAAAATTTCTAGAGAAAAGGGTATACAGCATGCACAATCCCAGCCCAGCAACATGGAATGGCTCAATTCCCACTGGTGTATGCCGAGAAATATGTATCATATGTTCTTGTAAAACGCCCCCACTTCATTTCTAATTCATTGCTCTTCGGTTCATTCTTCATTTGTAATATGAATTGCCATAGGATCTTGTCCGACGGACTTTTCCACTTGTGAAAATTTTTGATGCGCTTGATTGTTCTAAATGTCACTATTCCTTCAGAATTTTTCATATGGAATTGAACGTCAAAGTAATGTACTTGAGGAACTCCTGAAGCGTAGAGTATATAAGTGTAAGGCGTGGGGTGGAACCCGAGTTTGCTAGGACTTGAAGGTTTTGACGGACAAGAGCCACGAGAAGATACCCATGGGTCATCCCAAAATTTTAATTCACAGGGTTTTATAACCCGTGGGTCTCTTACTCTTGGTAATTAAATCTGGAAGTGTTTCAGGAGAAATGCATATTGGGGTATTTTTTTTATATTAAAAGTAATGCAAAATATAAATTAAAATAATCTGTGTGTACTGGCATTTAAAGTATGATAATAAATGCAAAACATATGAGACAACATATAATGTCAAATGTTTCAGGCACTTTAACATAGCACTACTAGCAACTGTCAGACATTTTTTCACCAAACATTAAACAGGCTTCCAAATAGAAACAGTAGCTGCCATGGTGGCCATATTGGATATCAGATCAGCACCATTTTCATTCAGGACGAACCAGACATCATAAGAAGTCTTTCAGTGAAAACCCCATGTTGATATGACCATCCATGTAGGAGCAGTAGCGATAAGATTTTCAAGATATCCACTGTGGCAGCCATATTGGATGTCAGTTAGGTACGATTTTCATTCAGGACCAACTAGATATCATAAGAAGTCTTTTCGTGGAAAACCAATGTTCATATGATCATCCATTCAGGAGGAGTAGTGATAACAAGAATTTCAAGATGGCCACTGCGGCAGTCATATTGGATGTCCGAGGAGAACCATTTTCATTTAGGACCAACTAGACCATGGGATGAATGTGTGTCTAAAGTTTCAAGGCTATCCTCCAAGTAGTTTAGGAGAAGTAGTGATAACAAATATGCTAACAGACAGACAGATGATGAATGGATGATGGACAACAGATATCCCATAAGCTCCTCTGGTCTATGACCAGTAGAGCTAAAAAAAAATAAGTAATGTTAGCTTTTTTCTTCAATTTACCTGTTAAGTCCAGGAAGTGAAAATGACCAAGCGGAGATAAAAGTCTTTTGAGAGGTACATATCTGAAGTAAGGCCAAATGGTATACTTTATAACCCTATTTACACACAACGATGATACACCAAAATAATGGAAATTAAAAATTATTTTAATGATACCTAACGCATAAAAGATCTTTTTTAAATAGCCAGTATAACCAGTGAGGAAAACCTGGGAAATTCCTTTCCTTTAAAAATCAAACCCTGTGAAAGCTATGAAACTGTAGAGTGGAACTTTAAAACAAAGACGAACATTTGTGCAATTGCTTTTCTCTTTTTCATATCATCATGTATGATTTTCTTAATAAACTGGTACATTAATATTGATGTTATGAATAAAAAATAAGCCAATTAGCCTATCTTGCTCTTAATGATACAATATGTTTTGTGGCAGTATTGTGTCTGAAATGTTTTTAATTTTGGGGAAATTAAATGTTTTAGAACACAGAA
The DNA here is from genome assembly GCA_029931535.1 of Margaritifera margaritifera. NCBI lineage: Eukaryota > Metazoa > Mollusca > Bivalvia > Unionida > Margaritiferidae > Margaritifera > Margaritifera margaritifera. Next base: position 61,607 of record JAQPZY010000298.1, on the reverse strand, counting down.
GTAACATAAACTTGGGCTAGGTGAAAGAAAAATGTAGCAAAAATGTTTCTTTTCATTCATTTGTAACAAAATTAAGGAAAAATGAAAAGGCAGATTCACTTGCTTCCTTATACTACTGTTAGAAGAATTAGCAATACTTTGTACCATTTGACCTCTATGAACCTGATCTGTTCCATCCCTATTCAACCTGTAAACTGTATCAATGACATCTCAGGAATAATTGTGGTAAGTCTTGTGTTCCTGTCTTTAGCATAGTATTGGTTGCTATGTTGAGAAAATACAATATGCATTTTTAAAATAGCTCACATTTCCCATTCATAACCGATTAAGATAAATTTGGACTTTTACAATTACTGATAAACGCACTGAGACTGCTACTTGAAAATAAAACAACAGTTCTCTTTAGATTGTGTCTGAAAACATAAGTTCATGAAAAATTGTTTTGTAATATATCATCTCAAAATTATACTGCATTCAAAATTATACTGCATTAAAAATTATTTTGGCAAACAATTTTTGGTATGTGAAAACAAACAGACTCTAAAGACACAGAGAAAATACAGTATTTTTTTAATGGTCTTATAGGTACTGACACTGCCACACAATCTAGTTAAAAAGCGCATGGTGTATGGATTGGATGTAATGTCAATATTTACCCTTGCACAATTGTTGAAGTATAGGTATTTGGCAAGTCCATGAAAAAAGCTTTCATGCCTCTTATCTTCTGCTTTTTTGCTGTATGGTGTTTAAACGATTTCTTAAAATATGATGGCCAAATAACGACATGGGATAATTATGGACACCTCATGTCTGATGACTGACATATCGAGTTGGCAAATATTCATTTTGACCCATTTGTTGGTCAACTATATCAGACATTGCCATTTGAGGACCTTGTGTGTGTATGTATGTGTATCTGTGTGTATGCCATGTCCAATAGATATTTTTATTGGTAGGTAGGTATATGAGCAAAATATGATAGATTAAAAACAGACAGACAGGTAGGTTAATAGCAATTTTTAAAAAGTATGTCTAAGTTATTCTATTATTGAACATACTTTATTATTATTTTATGATTATTATTATTATTATATTATTATTATGATTATTAAATAGAATTTGGAAATCACAGAATATATCATATCAGTTATTAATATAATCTATCTATCTTTATTTAACATCCATAGCACCCAAGTTCCTGAGAGGCTGTTTCAATATGATAATATTTGGAAAGGGACAAATTGCCATGCGGATGAATGGCCCAAGGGGATGAATTCCTAAGGAACAAACTATATGGGGACAAATTGGCTGAGGATGAGTTGCTCTTGAATACTAATCATTCTCGAAAGCAACTTGCCAAAAGGTGATGTCATGGATGTGACATTTATGGCCAATAAACAATCTCAATGACATGATATTTTACCAACAGACAACCCATCAACAACAAACACAAAAACTGACACCTGCCAACAATTGGTTGCATTGTATAACAATAATGAAGAAAAGTCACCAAGTTATTAACAGCATGAATAGATTTTACTTTAAATATAAGTATACTTGGATTAAATATTACAAACATAAAAAAGTCAACAACATTCAAGCTGCACTGAAAAGCATGTTTATTCTAAGGTATAGTTTTGATGATGCTAAATGTACATTATGAAGCTATAGTAATTGCAGGCAAATGTATCAGAGTTTATTGGTGTTGTGTGAAATATCGACACATGAAGGAAGCAGCAAGGAATACACAAAGCAAACATCTTGGTGACCAAGACTAGGGAAGTATGCGATGTAATTCATTAGTACCAAATTTTTGATCTTTTGATAAAACAGTAAATTGTTAGAAGTAGATGAAATTGGTAAAGTGCTAGGGTACTTTATTAAAATAGTGATTGACTGTTAAACTTAATGAATGGAACAGAGAATTAAATTACATGATGTACCAAGAGGGCCCCTGAACATAAAAGCAGAGGTGCCAAAGAAAGAAATTATGTGGTAATGGCATGGTTGCACTGTCAATATAAATTTATGAACAGGATAAAAATATTCAAATTATCACAGTCCAGAATGGGAGGATATTCTAAAATAAAAAACAACAGCATTTGCAACCTGGCAACTCTTCCAGTTATAAAAACAAGTATCATAAGATCTTTAGAAGTTATTTACACAAGAACAAGAATCAAGTTAAAAAAGAAAAAAACATGACTTTCTTGGTCTAATGACTTGGCAAAATCTATTTTTATTTGTCAGACCTTGTTCTATCAAATACTACTAATAGTAATCCTTCTTAAGCTGCCATGAATTAAAGGCCTAAATTACACAAATCGATTTGGCTGGCAATGGTGGTTAAAGGCGCATCATCACATTTTGACTATTCAGTGCTAAGGCTAGGGGAGTCATGTTCTTTGCTCAGAGACCCACAACAGCCAACCCAATTAATCGGTGCAGGATTCAAACTGGCGACCCAATGACCATGCATCCAGTATACTAGTCCACTAAGTCACTATCCAAGTAACAGGGAGGGAATGGTGTCATTTTAAAACTTGTCGAAAGTAAGTCCAAAATAAGCTTATATTGTACTGGCATTTTTTAAAAAAATTCTTATCAAAAACTATAATTCAGTTTGAAAACAAATTGTACAAACCTAACATTTTAGTATATTCCAATAAAATGACCATAATTTGGATTAGTCCATTCTGCAAAATTATTATGGTATATGAAGATTTTCAATGGAATCTGGCACGAAAATGCTGGACAGTTAACATATTAATTTCCAGTTGCATGGGTTGTCCCAGTAAGTAGCAAAATTAGAGCATATGTGATGCAACTGTAACACCCCTTGCTTTCCAACTACGATGCAATATATAAATTGTTTTTCCTTGACTAAAATAAATGTGGTGTAGTCCTATCAAGACAGTAGCGTTTCCAAATAATTACTTTGCAAATTGATTGTACAGTTGGTGTTATTCAGGTGTCAAGTTTATTACCTAAAAGAGATGCTCAAATACATAGCTAAGGCAGAAAAACGTCGGTATTGGATTAATTACCACCAACAGTAACTGTTTTCCTATTATCCTTTTTAATACGTGTGTACACGAGTTCCTCTTCACTACACCCCACCCCAACTCCGAGTGTTGGAGCAATTCACTGTACTGTCTGTGCCTGCGTGATACTCTAAACCCCCTTGACAGAGTATTATTTGGAGAGTGCAGTCAACTGCATATGGAGTGAACATATTGTTTTCTTTTTTAATAAAATAATTAGTACAGTGAAAGACGAAACTGTCGTGGCTAGAGGCCAGTTATCACGATATTTTAAAAGATATCACTTAAAATGCGTTATGTTGAGAGTTCTAACTGCTGAATACTTCTTCTATAATAACAAATATTGCAAGGTAACTATATATATATATATATATATGTATGGTGGCTGTTGGCGACTTATAGGCAGATTTTTCATCCTGCTACTTACATTCTGGGCAGTTGAGATCCCTCGCATGAAAACGGGCAGACAATATGAAACGTATTACTTCCGGGTCAATATTTCGCGGTGCCTGTTAAGCTTTAGTTCTCGATGGGAAGTAACTCAATAATATGATTCAATCCAATTCAATACACTAAAAATCATAATTAAACAGGAAAAAAATCAATCACTTGTGCTGTAGATAAGTGTTTGCAGGAGATTTAAGATCTAGAAAGATTATTTTATTGAAATTTGTGATAATAGTGCAGATAAAGATGACGTGGGTAGTGGGCAGATTCCAATCTGCCCACTATATAATTATCTGCCCACTACGTGAGTCTGAGGAAAACGAATCGCCCCATAACCCACGTAAAATAATAGTATATATATATATATATATATATATATATATATATATATATATATATATATATATATATATATATGTATATATATATATATATATATATATATATATATATATATATATATATATATATATATATATACATAGTTACTTGAAGTGTAATTAGACTTGAGGAGTGAAAGCATATGAAAAAAGTTGAAGACATGTGATATGGTATTTTAATGCATGCTTTTCTTATACATATTCAGTTTTAAGAACAGACTAAAATTTTCTGGTGAATTAAATAGTTTGTCCCTTGAAGTGATACTATATGTCTTTATGCAAAAATAAAATCCTCACAAATATTGATAATTATGATTTTTAAAAGGCATTTCCTAGTTATAAACAAACATATACTTCGAAAACAAAACCGATGCAATCAGTAGGAGACTGTTTGGATGGAAATCACCCGTTCAAATTTTAAGATATTAAATGAATGTACGATTTTACTGTCTGAAATGGTTTACTACCAAATACTTTGAGGAAGCTGGAGCATCCCATCGATTGTAATGACTCCAAAATAAGAAATTAATTTTTCACTGGCATGTATTAAGCAAGTAAGAATTTGTATGACAAAGTATTTATTGAGAGAGAGACAGACATACAGACAGACAGACAGACAGACAGTATACTTACCCTCACTAGTATCGTCTACATATTCGTGATATAAGATGTGCCAAAAAATAGAATATTTTTTCTGTGCACTTGTTGAATATGCGTTTTGACAAACTTGCAAAATATGTAATCCTCATTTACAAACACACCATGACATTCATAGTGAGATTTTAGTAAAACCTATAAAAAATCTTGTTAAAAATTTAACATTTTCCATTATAAAAGGTAGGAATTGACATAAAATCATAACAAATTTATTGCATGGATAAAAAGATACAAATATTAAACACGGGAGGTATAACAAAACTGTTATCTCATTCCTACACATTTGTGGCACAGTTTGCCATTTGAGAAAGCCGCGGTGAATAAACTTATTCCGCCTGACGCGAAATTGACAGCCCTTTCACTTTGATCCAACGAATGTCCATTACAATTGTAGCACATATCATTGATCCGTTATTAACATTTTCACCACATTATTTGACAGATAAATGAGAGAATGATGGCCCATTTTGTGCCTTGGTATAAGTTATGGAAAATTCACACCAGGGTATAGCTGATAAAGTATTTATCTTTTTGTAAAAAAATGAGAACAGAACAGGCCATGACATCTACATAAGAGGCTTTCAGCCATTGTTATTTTAAATATTTGATAATATTTTTTATTTACGTCATTTGTTAAAATAATTACTTGTATGTACATACACATATGTATATATACCTATCTATCTATCTATGTATATATATATATATATATATATATATATATATATATATATATATATATATATATATATATATATATATATGCATTTGAGTGATCTACTTTTTTCTTACGGCGGAGTGAGACGCACTAGGAACGAACAATTACAAATACCAAATATATCCAATATATCCATTCATTATGTTTTGTTACCATGAAACCACTTTGGTTTGGTTTTTTCATAACAAAAATATATGTATTAGGAAAATACATATTTTATTTACGTTTTCGTGTTTCTGGTTGTTCTTTGCTTCCCAGTGTATTTAAAAAGGTATACTTAGAGCTCAAAAATACCTGTCCAGTTTATCTGACTTGGTGCACCGTACCTTAAAATGTTTGTTATCTGAATAGTAACCTATGACAAGAACTTGTAAGTTTATCTAGGAAAATACTTTCGATTAACTTATGATTTATTTAGATTTTGACTCAGTGAAAAGTTCAGTACTGAAAACAAGTGTAGATGATATATATATATAGATACAAATAATCGCTTACAGAGTACTTGTGGACTAACGATCTTTTGGTTCAATGCTTAAGAAATGCTGCTCATGAATCAAGCTTTCTCAAACAGATATCCAGTCTAAAAATCAGTCTCACGATGCACTCACGCCATCTTGAGACAGACAATAACGATGGGCGAGTTCTGGTGATAGTTTCTGGAGATAATCCTAACGTTGCGAATGCATTGACTTCACGTGGAATACTTCCGGAATGAAATGTCTCTCAAAGGTACCTTTTGCCATTTTTCTTCTTTACGCTTAATATCTTTGTAAAAACTTGTAGTCCACCGAACACTATAGTAACACTGCTCTCCAAAACAAATTACTTCTGATAAATGTTAGATGGATCCAGAGTCCTTGATAAAGGAAGACAAAAGGAGCAATAACGCCGACAAAGAACAACAAAGAGACTGAAAGGAAATAAAACAGAAAAAGCTAGTATGTGTTAAAGAAAACACCAAGTGTATAAAAAAAGAAAAGAATAATTCACAGAGAATGGCTTTCATCAGAGGGGAGATACATTTTCGAAACATATCCTTTCGCTATATCTATTTCTAGCGACTTGCCGCTCCTTCTGATTGAAAAACACAACAGTATATGGCACAGCTAGTAGCAAAACTAACATGGAAAACATGGATTACAGTTCAGTTCATACTTTCTAGGAGCGCACCTCAACATATATATATATATATATATATATATATATATATATATATATATATATATATATATATATATATATATATACATATTGTCATGTATGATGTTTATATAATATTACAAATATTTTAGGAATTTATAAATGTTTCTTGACTTTAATATTTGACTTTAATATTTGCTTAAAACTTAATGTTGTTTATCAGGAAAACATGTTTAAGTATTGTTCTTGAATTAGGTTGTTTACTTAATATTTGAGTTCAAGGATAGTTTTGATAAACAAGATGTTGATTCAATTTGAGGTCAAAGATGATTTTGTTTACAGATACAACCACACTTTCATTTGAGTTATGTGTCAAACATCACATAGGCCATTTATTATTCTAGAATTTTATGTCATGTGACCTATCTTTATATATGCCATGTTTAGTGGACAGTTTTTCAGTTTCGACATTACCATCAGTCTTTTATTGAGCCATTACAGTTGTGGAAAATCATTCCAAATTCTGAGAGGGAATTAATTAAAATATTTATTGGATTCTAAAAGTGCTCATAAACTTTTGGATTTTGGTTTTGAATTGATGATGTTGGGATTTTATGTGAACTTAGTTAATTATATTTTGGAGTACTTCATTTTGGCATATCAGCACATTAAGGAATACTGGCATATCAGTACATTAAAGACTATTGGCACATCAACACATTCAAGAATGCACCCATTCATTCGGAACATTCTATATTTAGGACTTGTAATTATGATCCTTAGACTTATTGGATTATTTGGATTTTAATTCACATTACTGTAAGTGTCTTTTTGAATTTTCATTTTAATTATCTAAAAATAAATTGCTTGTTGATTTTTACTTGATTTGTTGGTTTCACTTTCTTTCTGTTTCATTTTTCTTAGACCACAGAGTCGTAACAATATATACATTTGTCGCCAGCGACAGAGAAATTACATTGTTTGTTTTAAAATGCACTTTCAGCACTTTATTTAGGTATATCATGCCGAGGAAATGGGGATTGAGTACCTTTCCCAAGGACACTGTGAGGCAGTCGAACGGGGTTGACCTGAGCAGCAATATTTTATTATTAATTTTTTTTTTTTTTAAAACTTTTTTTTTATAAATTTTAATTACTAGTAATATCGGAAGACGAAGAGATTGCAAATTTTAATCATTCAAACCAACATATACAAACATATCCTAACTGCATTGCCATTTTAATAACATATTTTATTTCATAGAGAAGGAGCTGCATAAAATTGCTATGATGCCACCAATTATCATATTGTATCATAAAGATTGTGAAATCGTCTCTTTGAAGTTTATTTGACCATATAGGTTATGGGATTGATTGGAGTTGACCTATAAACAAGATAAACCAACACAAATGTCAGATGTATTTAGTCTATATCAGTGAAAGGATAATAACATAAGTTTAGTTGTGGTTAGGAAATATTAAAGACCCTCTGATATACCATACAACTTAGATATCGCGTTTTGATCGTATTCATTGTGTAATCAAGGGAACGTGTATCCCAGCATAATTTAGAAAGCAAAAATATCACAATTGTGTTAGTAATAAGTAACTCAACTTTGAAAAAGGTAGAAAATATATGATTTGCAGGTCTGCTCTACGTTAAAGGCGTTTTTATTCATTTTATGCTGTGTATAGGCACTTGGAAAGACCAGTCAGTATTTACAACAAGGAATTGAGTTTTGAGACACAAGATTTTGTGTAGTATTTCGTGAGCTATAAATATTCATCAAAGTGTTAAGCTTTAATGAGAAAATAGGGAAAATGTATATTTGCTTATCATTTCGAAACATATTGCGCGAGTAATTTGGGAGTATTCCGCGAGTAATCATTGTATCCTCAACGTTAGTTTCATATTCGGTGTACACACAATTACCTTGTAAAGAGCTTTGCGTGGTCGTAGCTTGGTTTATATTTCTTGCCTATGCCCTGGTCCCAGAGTGAGAGATCCGTAATATATTCAGAGAAACCAATATAGCTTTTTCCTTTACCTTCAGCCACTTTAGAATGTTTATGTTTAAAGTCACTTCTCCTCTTTAAAGAGAAAATAAACAAATGGAAAATATATAGCAACTGCGGAAAATCAGTTTTCCTCTAAGAATAAAAAATGAAAGGGAAAAAAAATGAAAGCGCTGCAGAATTTTTCCGATTAATTTCCTAATTTAGTATTAAAATGCGCACAAAGCTAGACATTCAGATGACAGGAAAAAAGTTGCATATTTATTTTTCCATTTATTTTCCCAGTACATGGATAGCTGTAAGTCAGGGAACATCCTACAGGCTACCTTATAAAAGATGGAAATAGGTATAATGATTAGTGCAAATATAAATACAAAAAAATCATGTAATGTACGGACAGAGAGAGAGAGAGAGAGAGAGAGAGAGAGAGAGAGAGAGAGAGAGAGACTGTTGGGCATGTATGCTTTTCTATATTACATGTAGATACCAATAACTAGACATAAATGAATTTTTCAGTATATAAACTATATTTTGAACATACATGATCTATTTCATATGCATAATATGCATGCATTCATTTTATTATGTTCAGGCAATATGAACATATACATATACTAAAACCAATCACATTATTTCCATCTAAAAAAAGATAGATAGATAGTCTAATGTCTATGGTTCAATGTAACCAAGACTATCTTCTAAACTGCCATTTTGTACAGCGATGATTTTCCCAATCACATACTGCATCTTAAGACATCTTTTTCATAATTGCAAACATGGTGCCTTTTTCACATATATATCATTTTTGTTTTCAATAATATGGTATCCAACCTAGATTATGCTTGTTCTGACTCTGGCTCAATAAATCCCCAAATTACATTTTGTTACTTAATTCTCTAATGTGTCAACATCTTTTTTTCTTTTTTTATAGATATTCCCCCAAAATATGAGAGTATTTCCCTATTATTATGTTTGCACAGAGGGCTGGTATTATCATTAAATATACAAATGCTATTGAAATAAACATTAGTAAGGAGTATTCCATGTAATTTTTGTCCAGTAAGTTTTAATTTTAGTACGCAATATCTTATGTATTTCTAGTCCAGGAAGTATTAATATATAATATCCTATGTACTAATTTATACTGGAAACATTAGTAAGTAGTATCCTATGTAATTTTAGTCAAGTAAGTATTAGTACGCAATATTTTATGTAATTTTAGTCAATTAAGTTGTAGTACGTAATATCCTATGTAATTTTAGTCTATTAAGTATTAGTACCCAACGTCCTATGTATTGTTATTCCAGTGAGTATTATTACGTAATATCCAATGTAGTTTTAGTCTTGTAGATATTAGTACGTAATATCCTATGTAATTTTATTATGGTAAGCATTAGTACGTAATATCCTATATAATTTTAGTCAAGTAAATATTAGTACGTAATATCCTATGTAATTTTAGTATGGTAAGTATTAGTACGTTGTATCCTATGTAATTGTAGTCAAGTAAATATTACTACTTAATATCCTATGTAATATTAGTATAGTAAGTATTAATACGTAATATCCTATTTACTTTTAGTCAAGTAAATATTAGTACGTAATATCCTATGTAATTTAAGTATGGTCAGTATTAGTACCTAATATCCTATGTGATATTTGTATGGTAAGTATTAGTACGTAATATCCTATGTAATTTTAGTCCATTAAGTATTTATAAGTAATATCCTATGTAATTGTTGTACATTAAGTATAAGAACGTAATATACTATTTAAATTGTTGTCCATTAAGTATTAGTACGTAATATCCTATGTAATTTTGATCACGTAAGTAATAATATGTAATATCCTATGTAATTTTAGTCAATTAAGCAATAGGGCGTAATATCCTATGTAATTTTAGTCAAGTAAGTATTAATAGGTAATATCCTGTGTAATTTTAGTCAAGTAAATGTTAGCACATAATATCCTATGTAATTGTAGTCAAGTAAGTATTAGTACCTAATATCTTGTTTAAATTTAGTCAATTAAGTATTAGTAAGTAATATCATATGTCGAAATTTATACTGAATCCACCAGGGCTTAGTATATGTAGTAATTTTCTGGCTGCGAGGCAAAAGACTTTTCCTGGAAAAAGAGACCGGAATAATTTAATACTTCCGTCATTAGACAATATGCTGGGTGCCTCTGGCACCTTTTAGCACTGGGACCGAAGGTCCCAGATAGGTGGTTAAATATTGACAATACGAGAGTTGTTAGCTCTGCTATTCTGTTATAAGGGGTCAGAGTTATTTGGAAAAGTTTACTCAACATTTTGTTTCTTTTGTTTATAACGTACTTACAAGCATATATGCCAAAACTGTAAAATTGTTCCACCTATAAATCAATCAGAGATTGAAGCCAGTTTAATCTTATAATTGTTGCAGAAAAGGTGCTATGAGAAATGTAAGCTTTGTCGTGAGGGAACCTATATATATTCTATGAATATTATACCATTAAACCGACGTTATATTCCCAAACTCTTTTTTGAATAAGGGGCAATTTTATTTTCTAGATGGCTGAAAATCTGGGCAGAAGGACTCAGCCTTTGTTCAGTTACACTTGTATGATATATTTATATGGATAATAAAGAATAAGAGTTTGCACTTTGAAACTTTGCCACCAGACCTTTGCAATTCAAACATCAAGGCCATACTGATTTTCGTTGATGAGATGAATCTGTCAATTGACGCAGAACTAGGTGAGCCGTACTGGAGAAGTATCAATTGTAATGAACAGTGTATATACTTGTTTATGGATTATCTGAAAGATTTCTTGTATCAAAACTAGTACTTCACAGTCTCTTCGTCTGATGAAAGTCTTTATAATCGTCACCACCTCTCCCCACTCTGATTGTATATCAGAATGTTACATTTGTTATAATAGAGGATTGACATTAAATCACGTGTCCAAGGACAAAACTTACACTCTATCGCAAGCACTCAAGAACGTACAGGAATAACGAGTTCAAACAATTTCTTACCTTAAAATATATAAACTTAGAAAGGATGACACTGATCGATATACTACTATCTTGTATTCCTTTGTAGCGTAGATTTACCTATGACAAAATACAAATAAATTATTTCACAATGTTTATATTGTACGATATCAAAATGAAAATAGACAAAAGAATCCTCAGAGGATGTACAAGTATAGCATGCACAATTAGTTACGTTTGTCATAAAAAAGAATGCTACATTTTGTAAAGAAAGATGAAATTTCTCTCAACCGAACACAATTAATATCAAAAGTTTGAATGTTTCATAGAGTTGGCCAATATATGAACGTCTGCTAAGTATTATAACTGTCTTTTTGAGACAATTTGATTCCCAATTCATACAGATGTGGCAGGCTGAAAAGAGACCCGTTTACCGAGGATCCTTCTTAGAGAAGTTTAACTGTAATTACTTATAGAACATATATATATTAACGCCAATTGGCGACTATTGTTAAAGAAATTAAGTCAAGTGAGATGCATCCAAGTAACTCAAAAATCTTCCTTATTTAGGCAATCAAAAATAAATTGTGTATGCCTTGCTTGATCTCGCATCGTTAGATTCCAAATTATCATTTTGTTTTTGTTTTTTAGAATATGTAGTATGTAAATTAAAGGAATGTTAATGTATTCAGTGGTTAAGAATTCATCACTTACACCGTTCATAATGTGTGAGTAATATTCTTTTATTTGCAGATTACGATTCCTTGCGAAGGGATTGAAGGAGGATACCATCGATGAAAATCTGCAAGTAGAGATGAAATATATATTTTGTATATGTGTGCGTGCTTAGTGCATGTGTATTCTTTTGTGTATGACAAAAGGGAAGTAAAATATGCACTAGAAATTGATAAATGATCTCAGTCTAATGAAATACATTATAGGATTGCAATTATCAAAGTAGGTTCAACATTAATTGTATATTCCAATTGCATTGCAAATTCGCAAATAAAATAGCACTTGAAATTCGACACCATTTCATAGCGCGGAAATACTGTATGCGCATATAAACAGGGACTCGAACATGGGACACTTAGTAATACCTGGACACTCAACCATTTTGTGTAATTTGTGGCACATAATCAAAGTAACTTTGTCATGTTGTCTGGATAAACATTTCAACAAACGTTGCTTTATAACACTGGCAAGGATATATATATATATATATATATATATATATATATATATATATATATATATATATAGTAACAGAGAGAGAGAATTAAATATAAGTAAGATGGAGGGGTAAATAGGCAGGTCTGCATATATATATATATATATATATATATATATATATATATATATATATATATATATATATATATATATATATATACACATAAACATAGGGATTGATGTACAATTGTACATTGATCTATAGACATAAGTATGTGTTTGTTTACGATAAGAAATTATTGATATCATTATATAGATAACTGGATAGATAGGTAGATTTTCATGCCAAAAGATCACTTACAAATCCCATGTACCTGAATATATCAGCACGGCGACATTGACATAGTAGTCATTCTTTAGCTGGCGAGATTTATCTCTGTATACAATCTGCAATGAGAAAACACATTCATTTTATATAACCCCAGCCTTTAATAATAAATATCAATTTGTATTATTTTTGTATATGTATTTTCCATGTAAAGTGGTATATTCATCGGTACTAAGGTATATTCTTAGCAGGCATGTAATGCTTAAGAACATTAAAGGCATATATTATAATATAACTGAATTAATCATTATCATCCTGGGTTATCTTACCATTTTTATACATGATCTTATCTTACCATCGTTTTACGTGATATTATTATACGCCTACCAATTTTCTACCCAAGAAAGAGCCAGAATTTTAAAGTAATTTCCTACAAGCAGGAAAACGATACTGTCGTTTTCCAAACCCATATCACCATAGTTTCAAACGAGGCTGAGACTACTTAATCCTCGAGGTTTCCTGGTGACAATAGCAGCACCCCTAGCGATGGAATGCCAACACTAGCAGTAAACAAATCTCTCACAGCGACGTTAGTTAAGAAATTTGCGTTATATGTACAATATCTGAAATGTATAAACTATGTTTTTGTCACAACACAATAAAAAAACATTTTTTTCCTTTATTTTGTAGTAGTAAAATATTGCCAAAATGTACGTCTGATACAAGATCATATTCGGAAATCGCGTACCAAAGCAGTACAGTTGTACAGTACAACCCATTTATGGAAATTCATAAATGGTAACGTTAGTGAGTTTCACGCATAATGGATGAATTTGAAATTATAAATGAGTAATATTCTCTGCATCAAATCTGTACCATCAAGATCCAACAATTTTCAAATCCTGTTGTAAATAGCTGTCAAAATAATGTTGTCATTCCAGTGTCCAGTTCCCATCGGAGCCTTTCACAATGTCACGCCCGAAACAGTTCAACCGCATTCAACCTGGCCTCAGAAAGAAACTTCCAGTCATTCAGCTGGTGAAAACTTCCGTGTTGCAAAATTTCTGAACTGCATAATAACTGTCAATCACATATATGAGCAGTCTGCCCTCAATCGTCGAATAATTCGTGTTATTGATAGTGATGGTAGTCAAACTGAGCGAGCGTTGTTTCACAAACGTCATTCATAAAACTAATATTCATGCGCATGTCAGCCTTTCAAAAAGTAATTCTGTTTATGCTTTAAGATGAAGTTCGTATTATAGAGGTTTATAATGTTTAGCAATTTTTTGTGTTTTTCAACTACATATAGTGATTTTATTAAATTATCTGAAAATTGAAAGGTATATAACAAAAATATCATTATCACAGTAATGCGATTTTGATTGCTAGCTTATGTCTAGTTGTATACATGATCCTGATTTTCTAATGCTAACAACTTGACGTGATTTAGCAATCAAGATCGCGTTAGTGTGATAATACTATATATATATATTCCACCATCACCTTTGTTTCTTTCACTACATTTGTTCTAACCACTTGCCTTTCTATTATGGAAAGCTATTGCATTTCGGGATGATAACGTAGCGTTTGAGCCAGAAACGTCGGAAAAGAGCTGTAAGTTCTTGTTCTACTTTTTTTCTCATTTACCTTCCCTGTATCTGAAAGATGAGATATTCTTTATCAAATATAAAGATGGTTAGGTAAGCTATATTTTATTTTCGTGCATTTTGTCACTGATCTATACATTGAAACAAAATATAAAATCAAATAGGGTTTTAAAGGGTTTTAAATGAGGGTACCCCGAGATAGAGAACTCATAATGATATTTCCATCATTTTTCTCGATCTCGTTTTTGTTTTAAATCAGGAGAAAGACATTCATTAAAATGGTACAACGATATATAGTGATCATAGCTTTATTGTACTTGTAACAGAGAAGATATAGTAAAATAAATAAATGATTAGTCTCATGTATATATATACACGTCCTGCTTCGTCCGCCGTATTACTATGATTGTGCAGGTGTGGTCAGGAAAGAAATTACACCTTCGTGGGGGCTTTGCAGTAAAGAAAAATACAAAAGATATGTTCCCCATATTCAATGCTCAACATATACTACAATATTGCAAACCTTTATTTTCAAAGGAATTTTCTCTTTGGATGTATGCTTGGTTCTGTAGAACGTATCGTTTGGCAAAAAGACCTGGAACCTCCAACAGGTTTCTTGATGTGACTTCAGTCTCCGCTGGTCGAAGATCGTAACTACTGTCTCCAATTTGTATATTTCCGTTCTAGAATATAGATGTATTGGTATATAATCAGAACGATTAGTCAGATTGGATTTATTCTGTCTCTAGTTATCCCTTTAATCCATTATCCTTTCCTTAAAACAAGTAATGGTGTTGTTTTGACTAGTAGCTGAAACAATTATACCAATTATATCAATCCGAGGATATCAAGATTCATAACATTTTGTTACAAGAGTTGATAAACTAAAATTAATATGAAAGGCACTAGAGATAACTTATACATCAATTGGTGTCCTTTCTGTCTATATTAATCTGTTATCTACACCACATACAAGTTTATAAGACACTGTACTATATGTACTATCTCTATACTCCTCTATATACCTAACGAGAGATGAATATATATAGCAAGGTATTAACTGGTCTTAAAATATAACGTGATCGATATAAATAGATAGACTAGAGGAGAAAATACCTCAGATAATAAGTGCAAAAGTACATGAAAAAGTGACTGAAATGCTGCCTTAAAAAGTAGCTAATATCTTGATTAAAATGGTTCGTGAAAAACCACCGCCGAAACTATTATCTATAACTGAGCCAATACCTAATATTTTACTTATAACTGAATCAATACACAAAATTGTACCTATAACTGCACCCGCGATTGAAAAAAAGAAACAAATGTTGTTTCAATACCCATAACTGAAGCAAACGTTGTGCCTATTGCATCTCCTAAATTATCAAAATACGGGAAGAGCAATCGTATATTTTGCGAGAACGAAGTAATGGTAAACAAGCAAAGCAAAACACAAGAAGACATGCCATAAATGTGGTAATAATAGTGATATATGTGGTAATACTAGTTGTAATTTTAAACCCTCTAGCTCGGCAACAATCGTGACTGACTCTAATCCTGGCTATATTGACTCTGATCATGATTATAATCAAACCATGACAGTCACTTTGAAATACTATATAATTAAAATATAAAAATAATAGGATACCTAAATGGATATTAGATTCAAACAATTATCAAATGCTGATAATTACATCCTAAATCTATAAGGAATTCCCGATGTCTCGTCTACTTTGTCCTTGACTTTATTATTTATTTCACATGACTGATATTGATAGTATTAAAACTATACAATCAATTATTTTTTATTTAATAAGAAATGGAATGTCCAACAACTTCACTTTTCTTTCAATATTTATTCGTACCCATAGCTCTACGATATATTCAGGTAACAATAACGGCATGTCGATTACATCGTAATGTACTAAGCACACCATATTGAGCTGTACCTAACCCTAACCTTACCTTACCTATAATACAATAATATGAATATGATAAGGTATTAGAACTGGGTGTGTGTTCATTTGACACTGATCTGCTTTGCTTGACCTGTGTCCAGAGCAACTGCATATCCAGCTTAAAATGTTAGTAATACCATTGCTATTCTGTGTGCAGTAATTGTATTCTAACACATACATGTCAGAATAAATCAAGATACACGTTGTGTTCAGGCAATACGCATGTAAATAATGCCTGTATCATGTGTTAAAATCGAATATTAGGTATCACTTTTATGACTGTGATGGAAGGCATGGAAACCGTGTGGTTAAAAATGACATTCCATGCTAACGTCCTGTAACAACTTTTCTAAAAGCCACATCAACTGTATGTTCTTCATTAGTTGGTGGATTGAACAAAATCTTTTGAATAATAGTATTTTGTATGTCTAACATTTGTTCTCTAATATACAAGGAGTTTATATTTCGCCTATGTGATATATGTTTGCTTATTCATTGGTTTCATCCTGCAGATCAAAATGTTTTTACAGACAATGGTTATTATATCACTGTTGTCCAGTGCTAAATTGTATCAAGGTGTTAACACAAGAAAACCAATATTATTGTGTGCATCGATTGATTTCAATTTTAGAATCTACATAATGGCAAAATCAAGTCTAAATCATGATGACTTCATTTGTATCATCTTTATAATGTTACTTTCTAACAAATTATATCATATTGTGTTATAGTTAACTTGTTTCTTGTCCTAATAAGATATCAAGTTTAAATTCACAACAAGAATAGCAAATATGCTATTACTGTTATAATTAACTAACTTTCATTGATTGTGTAAGATTCGTCACCTTTCATGTCAATTCATATGTATGCTGATCATGATCTCTGCTCACATTTAATCTCTTGTGTGCAATAAAGCTTCCCACATGTTCCCAGCAAAAGACAAGTGTTGTTCCCTACTTAGGGGATGAATGACACTAAGTTGTGTTGTATATGTATCTGATAATCTGATATTAAAAAATGCAAAGATAGCAAAGTATTTCTGAAACACTTAATCTTTGCACGGAACCTTTGAAAACCTTTAGAAAAAAGAAAGAAAAAAAACAAATTTTTTTTACAACGACGGCAACATCATGTGTCTTCCTTACTAGGTGATCACTGATCATATGTATCAATGATATAGTACGTGTTTTGGAAACGAACTTGCAGAAAAGATTCTATAGAGGAGAATTTCGTTCAGCTGATGTGCCATTTTTGAAACAGCTGAAGTACAATATAAATTAGCAAACATTTTCACATTGTATACACTTTCGCTTCCTCATCAGTGCACTACACGTTGATAGTCGAATTGGAAATATCATGCAGGTTAGTTTACTACTTTCGAGTATTTAAATATTTTCCGATTGATCAGCAGTGTTATAATGTATGTATTATGTTCATACTTCCAAGAGAGATCACTAATAAAAAAGTATTTTTAAACCAATAAAGATGCCTGATTTCAAGTGTACGTTAGGACAGACGCTCCCCCCCCTCTCACTCTCTCTCTCTCTCTCTCTCTCTCTCTCTCTCTCTCTTTCTCTCTCTCCCTGTGAGGAATTGAGCTTGTATTCCGATATGATGCAAGTTTGACATAGTGTACTCTGTCTAGTTTTTCTTTTTCAATAGGATAATAACACATTATTTGTATTTAAAACTCAGGTAGTACGCAGGTGGCATATGAGAAAAAAACAAATAATATATAAGTGCTGACAAACTGTTTTTTTAAATATATTGACTATGAGTCGCTTTTAGGGCACACACTAAAAACGTGTATATGCAGTATTTTTGAATAATAATTGAAAAAAGCTTATCCCTTGTCATTCACATCCATATTCCTAGTTTGTTAAAAAGGATATCCAACCAACAGTGTGTACATTACTATGAAAAATAGGTTACAAATTTATGCTGAAAAACAATGAGAGATTATATAATCTTTAACATAATAATATAATGCTTGTTTTTATGGTGATATAAATATACACAGTAACAAATATTTGTTAGTAGATGCGTATCATATAAATATATGGTTATTTTGCCTCGGTGTAGAAGCTTGCTGATGGGAAAGTTCTCAATGATCCCAGACAAAGACTAATCCCTGAGAGCTGATCCTTAAAGAATCGATCTATAGTCAAGTTTAAATCCTTCTTCAGTCATGCATTACCGGATTAATACATTCTGGTCTGCTTCCCAATCTGTATTTTCACGATTCATATGAAATCTAGGGCTATTCTACATTTGCGCCTTAACTAATAAAACGTTTCAGGTGTACAAATATTAGCAATGAAGTCAAAGGAGAGTTATGCAAGTCCCAAATTGAATACAAAAGACAAGGATCACGTATGTTGAATAATATCACTTAAACTTTGCATAACATCTAGCAGTGCGTTTCATAATAAACGGTAATGGTATATTATATAGTTCATTCCCCTAAGACTACAAAACACGATCATCAGTGTTAAATATAAAAGTCAAACGTGTGCTTTGTTATGTGACAACTGTCCACTACAAATTTTATAATAATTATATTAATCCATTATTTTTTTCAATATGTGCTGCTGGAAAACCAGGACATATTTGGTTTGTGAACCATCCACCGCCACCACATCCTCTAGTACACAAAAAGTGAATCTAAAAAAAGGATGGGTTTTTGATGATTGTATCTTTAATAATTCATCACAATCGCTGCATAATGTATTTCTCCATGACAAGCCTAGTCAACCATGTACACCTATCAGGCATCTTCCTAGTAAGACAACAAAGATTCGTAACGTTATAATAATAATAATAATAATAATAATAATAATACTAATAATAATACTACTAATAATAATAATGATAATATTAATAATAATAATGACCCTTTATTTCCAGAATCAAGTGTAAAAATTTGTTTTTAAAAATGATGTTATTAAGAGAGGAATGACAGCTAAACCAAAGGCGTCACAAACGTTTCTTTAAGTTTCTGAGGAAAATAAACTACATTTAAAACTTACTTTTATTTGGCACCATATAGCCATTATTCTGCTGAGGTGACATTATACTTTGACATATGCATCCATGTATAGCTAATAACCCAATAACATAACAACTGATATATTTCCTTAAGGGAAAAAAATCAGTTCCAAAAGTGATTTTTCCACTGTAGCGATACAAGTGGTTTCGCCACTGTGGCAAAATCAGTTTTGTCTGTCTGATACAGCTAAATACCTTATTAAGAAATATGCAATTAAAATTATAGTATTAGCGCTTGAACAGGAGTACTGTGAACGGCACATAATGCGCGCTTAAATGTCATCTATGTAGATAAATGCAATATCTTAGCAGATCCAGTGTCTTCCGTGTGCTTGACTTTTGCCCTTGACTCTGAAATCAATGGGCTTTTACCTTATCCTAAACCACCAATAAAGCTAGGGTAGGATATGTGATGTCGAACTAATTGTATTGGGGAGAAACAATTTTCCTTCGGTCTTTGACCTTGACCTTTGATCTATTTACTTAATCAATAGGCATCTACAAGGAATGCCGGAGGTTTGTCATATAGAACTAATGTTATTGTAAAAAGTTCGTAAGTTGAATCTCTCAATCAAAGCGGCCTTGACCTTAAACCTCTTAGCCAAAAATTAGTAGGATCCTTACCTACATGAAGTGCAAGCCACAACAAAGTTTTGTTTTCTTTTTAACCAGTAATGATTGAGAACTCCAGTTATTCTGCAGAAACCATTTTACTTATTTCAGTCAGATTAACCTTACACTTTCACTTTTTGAGCCCGAAATCGATATGGTTCCTGCTTTCCATAAGGACAAGGTATCTGTAAAATATGATGTCTGTAGATGATGGAAAACTGCAGATATTATGCGGATACATTTTTTATTTAAGTCACGGTGACCCTGTTATTGACCTTTTGACCCAAACTTAATAAGTTGCTTTCCTTGCTCAATTACAAGGTATCCACAAAGTTTTGTAACTGCAGATTGTGAATAATTTGAGCGATTGTGCGAAAAGTGTTTCCTTTTTCAGTCATAGTGACTTTGACCTTTTGAACCCGAAATCGATAGGGTTTATCCTTAACTCAAGTGCAAGCTATATATAAAGTTTGCTAACTGTAAATGTGGACAACTTAATTATTGTGCGGAAATCAACTTCGTAACATAATGAGGCACTGACGGACGGACAAGATCATAACGTGATACGCTCCGCCATATGGCGGCATATGAACACGAAAGGAAATTGATGGGCCAAATAATCCTAATGTACCATTTTTTAACAAAACTTGAAATAAAATTACACCGAATGCAACAATGAAGGTATAAAGATGTAGGTCAGAATATTGTCTTAATTTCAGTAAGGATAAGTCTTCTGATAAACCACTGCATTTTAAAAGCAGAAGGTTTTGTAAACAAATGTATAAATTACCTCAATCTAATTATACAACGACATATGTTTGTGTCGAAACGACATGTTATTCTGAAAGTCATTATTTATATGTAATGACAAATCCGACCTTTAGGCGACATCATATAAATTGGTACCTTTCGGCGACCTCTTTGTACAGTGAATATGTGTGAATATCTACGAGTCATTATTGTGCCTATAGAGTGATTTATGTAGGGAATATTGAAAGGAATGTAAAAAGTCATAAGAAAATGGTAAAACAAAATAAATGGCAAACATACATTTTTGGTCGCCCATTTACTGTCGCCGGAAGGTAAAACGATTTCCGTTCATGCATATAACCAACCATTGGGCGACCTATGTGTATGTGTCGCCCGAAGGTTCTAACGATTTCCGTTCATGCATATAACCAACCATTGGGCGACCTATGTGTATGTGTCGCCCAAAGGTTCTGTATATATGTCGCTCAAATGTAATCACCTAATGGTATCATATACAATGAAAATTCGCTATTACGACCAGCAGCGGGACTGAAAGAAAGTGGTCGCATAAGCAGAGTGACCTAAATATCGGGGTTCTTCGTCGGCATCCATCGGGTAGTGGTTTATGTGATCGATATCGGTAATAGCTCGATTTTATTAGCGGACTAAAATATAAGTATCAATCGGGACTGGAATCACTGTTCGTAATCCGGAATAGCGGAGTTGTTTTTAATTTTGATTGTATACAGTTTTCATCTTTTAGATAAATGTGATTCTTTAGTCTTAAGATTTTAGATCGCTATAGCGGGGTGGTTTTATTACCAGTGTGGACGTGTGTTTTTTATATTATTATTATTTTTGAAAACTGTATATAACATTCATTCTACATGTATTTTACATGTTATAAGATTTTTTTATGCTAGTCCGTGAATTAGTGGAATTTTCAACAGAAATTATTTCGGTAACTCGCTGCAGTGAAATGTGAAAATATTTTCTTTGCTGTCATCAACTGATGAATATAAAATTTAACCCAGCATTACATCATCTTCTTAGTCTAGTGGTTAGCATGGTTGTCTATGATGCAAGAGTATCCACGTTCAAATCTCAGTCGGTACATTTTATTTTTTCTTTCTCTTCAGTTATTTTCCTTTATGTGCTTTATTTTACCTTGAGTTAGAAAGATAATTATGTTACTATTTATATTTTCTGTTCTTTGGTTTTGCGGGTTTAACATCATTGTTCAACACATCATAGGTATACATGGCGGCCAGTATATTTGGTGGAAGAAGAACCTATGATTTACCACAGACCCACAGGAAGCTACTGGCAAACTCTCTCACTCACCCACGCTGGCCGAGGTGAAACTCGAATCCACGTGGACATAGTTGAGATGCCTTAGATCGCACGGCCACCCCAGGCCCCAATATTTTCTGTGCAAAATATACACAAAACACAGCAGAACATAAACGGTCAACAGCTGACATTGTTTGCTGTTTGAAAATTGTACCATAATCACAAGCCTAACTTTGAATTTTAATACTGTCAGTTCGTGTACTGCTCGCAGCCCTTTCGGGAATCAAGCATATACAAAAGTTTTCAACGATATCGAAACTGCAAGGAAATACTAGAAAACTGAAACATTCGATTGTTCATTTAGTTTAGATTTGCGGGTATACAATAGAAGTTTGTTTCTTCTTTCCTTTTATTATTGTTTTTGTTATAACTGCTTAGATTTAAAACAGTTTATTGACAAACAGCAAAATGCTCAAATTAAGATAATGTTAAATACAACATCTCAGTTCATTATTTATCTATAAGGGATGCCGCCTAGAAAGGATAGGGTGAGTGTGTTTCTCGAAACATTAGTGATTGATAAGTCCATGACATTGGGGGTTGGGGTGGGGGTCATTGAAAAATTTCATTTATTCATTCACTCACAGTGGTGTACTAAGGATAAATGGCGCCCGGGGCGACGATGATGGTCCAAAGGGACAGAATACGAGGTCCTAATCTTTATCAACTGTTTTGGCGCCCCAAGAAACAAGTTAGTTTTATTGAACAAAACGTTTTTACAAGCTCTTTCAAACAAAATATTCATGAACAAAGACAGCCGTGTACTTCCACTGGCAATATTGCTAATATGCACAGCATACGTGTTTTTAAAAAAAATAGAATTATACTAAATTTCTTAGAATGTGGTGGTTGCAAGCTATTATGGTTATAATGGTTGAATTTTACCAAATACGCTTTAAGAGATACAAAAATGTCGATCAGTATCAACTCACACTATGCCGATTCGACGTTTCCTTCAAAAGGAGTAAAGATAGAAAGATCATAAAGTTGAAAGCTTAAATAGTAAAGCAGGCGGCTTTGCAGGAAATCAGATAGTCATAATTTCATTGACTGTATTTTGTGAAAATTGTATTAGCCAAAAAAACCATGAAAATATGCTCACTCTCCATTTAGACAAGAGTAATAATAATACGAAAAACAATTTGGCCATGTATAAGTAATATATTTAATCTTTATTGATACTAATAACTTCAGTTTAATATGCATGCATACAAAAATGAATTGATTCAGTTTTCTTGTCTTTGAGGATTTGCATTAAGGGCCACTCGCTGATGGCCATATTGCCTCAAAGCGATTGCCGAAATGAGTGAAACCATCTGATTATACTGAAAAGAGCATCCTCCACAGTCATACGTCTACAGTAAAACACATTTTGTTTGTTTTGTGTGTGTGTGTGTGTGCGTGTTTGTGTTTGTGCGTGTAACTGCTGTGTATATTTGTATACATGCTACTATGATGTCCTGTAATTATTTTTGTCATATTCCTAAGTATTTTCTTTGTGAAAAAATCTCCTAAAGGAGGAAATAAAGCTTAATGAGTGAAGGAACAATCCATACATGAATATCGCTAATACCAACTGTTTTAAAGAAAAACAAGTCGATGCCACCATCGATTCAGGATAATTAGAGACAACAAAGTTTTCAAAATGGCTTCCCTAGTAACCATATCTGATATCTGATGGGTATGATTTCTGTCATTGATTACCTAGATCTCAGGGCAAACTTTGAATATAATTTCATTTTTTTTTTTGTCCAGGTATCTTACGTGTGGCCGAACAAATTGATTCTGGTGAATTTGCAATTTTCGTCTGTTCCGGTTGGAATGCGTGTGGTGGGATGTGGATTCGGTGCGAGTTGGGGTGGAGTTTAGATCTAATTGATTTTTATTATCACATACTGTGGTGTGAAGAAAAACTACAATGTTACAAGGTTCACTTCAACTTTCACCCCCCCCCCCCCCACCATCACCCACTGTATTGTTTTCATAGTAGCACTTCAGACCAGGTCCAATTAAGGATTTTGTAGCACATATACTCCCCCCCCCATCCCCCTCTCCGTATACTTTGGTCTTATTTTTAACGTTGGACTATTGTATAGGAAACATATGTTGACCGAGTGTGTCAATTAGCAAAATACTTAACTGGACTATGTCAGATTATTACAAATTACAGACAATGAGGTTATTTCCAATGATTTCTTATATTCTTATAATGATCCTTCATACCATTTCTATATTTCTTTGAAATTCCACATCGGTCTGATTTTGAGTGGTATGGTACTTTGACTTAACAAAAATATCTCTCTTACATAATGCAGTAAGTCAGTTAATAAAGAAAACTTGAGCATTAACGCATGTTAATACACTATTTATTTATTTATTTATTTTCCTCTGATTCTTTGCGTTGGTGGACACAGCCGTGAAGATATTTTCTTTTTTTCAAAATACAATATGATTTGTAAATCAAAGAAACCCATTTACAATGGTGTTTGATTAAGGTCAAGGCCAGGTAAAGTTTTAATTATCTCAAGGTTCTCAACTTAATACCGGATTTTGAAATTTAGTAATTTGATCATCTACACTAAAGGATCTGATAATACAATACACTTATACCGCTCAAACCTTCTGAGGACGTCCGGTCTGAATATTGTTTCAAAGCTCAGTAAGGTCCTTGAGACTTGTCTCAAACAAAAGAGCATGTATGTATGACTTGACAAGTTTTGGGAGCCGCTGTGACTGATTAGCACGCCTGACCGAAAGGGTGCGGGTTCGAATCATACCCACGGACCAGCCTGGGTCAGCTACCGTGGTAAGGCAAGGCACTTTACTCAAATTGCCTCGACACTTAATAACTTACTTGCGTTGCTGTGCCGTAAAGCACCAAACAAAACAAAACCAAACGTGTTCGATCTTTCGTTACCATATTTTGCTAGGTCTTAGTCTACTCTACAAAAGGTACGACCCTTGCAGTGTGCATCCTGGATGCACACGAGTTAATTCGTCCTGACCAGGCATGCGAGGCACGTATCAGGTTAAACCTAACTGCAGATGGACTGCGCCTAATGTATAGTTTACTGAAAGGTCAAACAGCAGGTGAAATTGCTCGTGCTGTAACAGTTCGTGCACGCAATGTGCCAGTTCATAAAAATTTTAGCTGCAGCCTGCAGGCCTGCCAAACTCATACTTACTATGGGTCAACATGTGTACAGGTTCATGTTGCATGCCGTTAAGTCACAACTATTTTCAGACTGTATGCTCGGAAGACGTATCAGTTTTGACCATTAGATGTGTGAGAGCGCAAACATTTCTCGGGCCATAAAGGTACATATAAATCGCAAGGCGATAACGCGATAAAAATTATAGAAAAGATCACCATAAATCTGGTTGAAGGAAATGCAGGCAAGTCACATACAGCATCAAAGACTTTAAATCTATGAATCGCATTGTACTATAAATAAATCAGTCTTCTGTGCAAAAGTGCATTTCCGTGTATTTCCGCGGCACTTCTTTACGATCTTTTAGTACAGGCGTTTTATATAGTACCTGCAATTGAATACATATCAAAAGGTCACATTTAGCTTTTTTATATGTTGGCTGAAGTTGAGTGGCATTATTATCGATTACAAATAACCATCTTACCTTCGATATTTTCTTCCTGATGTGTTCAGAATATATCTCCGCCAAGCCAAACGCTGACGTATTTTCTACCAATATACTACGTGACCCATCTACAGTTTGTTTAGCAGGGTTCATTGTAAGTAATAGTTACCAGATGAGCTGCGTCTCGATGACCACGTAACAGGGTTGATAACTAATTTAAGTAACGGTGAATGTGCATGATATTGAAATTGGATTCTTTAACATGGTGTGGCATATATTTAACTTGCCACTTATTTGTAAGCAACTTAAAGTAACTTAACATTTACAGGGATCTATTGCCTCTATTTTATGGACATGAGAGGTTGATGGGTGGGTGGATTCCGTTTCCTTGTGGGCTTGCATTTGTGTTTGTGTATGATTTTTTTATTTTATTTTTAATTTTAGTTTGCTTCTACTTACAATATTCTGTCCCGGTTTAATGAAGCACAAAGAAACCATAAATCTCCTCCGAGAAAAAAAAAAAAAAATTGTAGATTTCTCATACAGTGTGTAAAAGAAAGCTTGATATGAATTCGCCATCTTTTGGTTTCAAATCAGATTTATCTATTAAAACTTACAGATAATAAGGTATAAGATGTGGAGATTTGACTAGAAATTATGACAAACAAATATCTTAAAATGTGCACAAATTTATTGCTTTGATGAAACCATCGCTGTTTTAAAGTAAACTGAGAGTGAAAGGGAGACGATTTTCTTTTATTGGTAACGAGTATGTATCCACTGCAAAAAGCTAACAGTGCAAAATGTGAGGAAACTTGCATCATTTATTTGAAAAATGTATACAAATATATGCCATGTACTCGTACATAAATAAAAGCCAATAAAGTTTAATTTGATTACAAGGTCCATCAACTTTTGTAGCTAATATGCTGATGATATCTCAAATAAAAAGAACAAAAAATTTCAAAAAATGTACTGTGTACATTATAATGAAAACAGGTTATCCAATATAAAAAAAGCAAGAAGCCCAAGTGAGCCAGAGATTACTCATCTAGATGACATACGTTTAATAGTTAAGAACAAGAACAGTTGGCCAATATATTAGGGTATGCATAATAATTTCGGTTGAACTTTTTTCCAATACCGTTGATTGCATATGTTATGAAAACAATTCTTGCGAGGTTTCTATTGTTTTTGTATCTTCATCCATATTTTATTGCACATGAACATTATATGCCCAATATTAAAAAGGCTCATATGCCGGAACGCTTATTGTAAAAGTTGGTCAAATTCTGTTCAGCATTTTTTTTTTCTCAGATAAAGTTGTGTAAACGTTTTTCTACATTTAGTAACATTAGCCATATTTGATGGTGGAAAGACATCATTGTATAAATCTAAAATACTTTCAAGGTAGGACACTTTCTGTCAAATTTATCTTGAACGAAGGTACTACAAGTTGTTTTAGTTTTAGTAACAGCAGTCTTATTTTATGGTAGTTTGGTATAATTTGAATGAACTTAAAAGCCCTTCGTGCCAGAATGTTTTCTGTAAAAAGTGCTCAAATTCTGTTGAGTGGAATTTAACAAGTCGTATAAAGGATTCTCCATTTCTAGTAATGGCAGCCGTATTTGAAGGCAAGACAACATCATTTGTACAAATCTGAAAGACCTTAATACCAAAGTGCTTATGTCAGATTTGGTCAAATTCTGCTAAGTAGTTTCTGAGAAATCGTTTCACGTTTTTCGGTTCTTTTTATTTTTAGTAATAGTGGTCATATTTGATGGTGGACTGACATCATTTGTAGAAATTTTGAAAGCCCTTTATACCAGAGAATACTTTCTGTAAAGTTTGGACATATCCTGTTAAGCACTTTTTCTGGAAGTGGTTAGGCTCCGTAACAAAGTACCAGACCTACAGTTTCAAATTATCTCTTTTTCAATATATTGTAGACTTCATCTCTATTTTTTTTTCCATCGATATATCCTAACAGTTATATTTACTATTACAATATATGGGCCACATACACTCCTGGGAATAATAAAAAATACAACCTCTCATTTTATTAAAATAAAGAGCTGAGGAGTGTTAACATAATGATACTCGTTGGTGTTGTTGTTTTTGTGCCTATAGTATAGTTAAATTATTTAAACTCGCATATTTGTTGTTTTTTGTGTGTGTCTTTATTTCATAAATTGAACTAAAACAAATCGAATACACTTATTTTGTCGACTACAGACCCCCCCAAAACATTCAGATATACTTGTAAAAGTTATTATTGCTATTCCTAGATGGATAGTCATATTGACATATGATTTTCACCCAAAGATTTCTTATTATGTTTGGTTTATTATAATTGAAAATGGTGCTTATGGGACATCAAGTGTAGCTGTTATGTCAGCCGTCTTGGAAATCTTATTATCAATGTTTCTCCATATCAACATGGGGTTTGCACCAGATGACTTCTCAAGATGGTGGCCACATTGGATGTCAGATTGGCACACCTTTCATTTAGGACCAACTAGCCATGATAAGAAAACTTCTGATGAAAATCCCGTGGGATATGACTTTCTGTTCAGAAGGAGTAACGATAGCAAGATTTTCAAGATGGCTGCCATAGTGACCATATTGGATTCAAATTGGCACCATTTTCATCTAGGACCAAACTGACATCATAATAAGTCTGTTGAAAACCCTATGACAATATGACCATCCATCCAGGAGGCATAGCAATAATAAGATTTTCATGATGGTCACTGTGGCCATATTGGATGTTAGACTGGCACCATTTTCATTTAGGACCAACAAGATATCATTAGAATAATTTTGGAGACGGCCCCATGTCAATATGACTTTCTATTCTGGAACAGCAGTCATAAAAAGATTTTGTCAGATCAGCAGCAATTTCATTTTTGATCAACCAAAGTGAAAACCCTATGTTGATATGGTCATCTGTGATGTGGTGGTCATTCAATTGGCACCAACTAGACCTTGGAATGAATGTATGTTTTAACACTCATGGCAATTCTCAAAGTAGCTTGCGAGTAGCGATAATAAACTTGTGCTAACGGATGGATGAACAACAGAAGATGGACAACAGACCAGACCATTAAGCTCTTCTTGTCTATGACCAGCAGAGCTAAAAAAAATTACAAATTCCAATATCAGTTTAGTAGAGCAAGAATCTTGTCAATTTATGACCATATGCTCAGAAATAGGCCTACCATATTTCATAGGTGGGAGTGAAATGGTCTCAGCCTTTTACTAATAAGCTCTATTAGGACAAAGAGAGAAGAAAGGATCATCGAAGGGATTGATGCTGTACTGTCTTAAAAGAATTTCCAGGAATTCAAGATAACACCATGTAGCAGTCATATTGGATGTAAGATCAGCACCATTTTTATTTAAGAGTTAACTGGTCATGATTAGAACCCTTTTGGTGAAAAGTCCATACCAATATGACCATCTTTTCAATAGAATTGGTGACAAGATTTTCAAAATATTCATTGTGGCAGCCATATTGAATGGCTGCCTTGGTGTCCACATTTGAGATCAGATCAGCACCATTTTCATTCAGGACGAACTAGATATCATAATACATATTCTGGTGAAAACCCCATTTAATGCAACTCTCCATTTATTAGGAGTAGCAACAAGATTTTCAAGATGGATGTCATAGTGGCCATACTAGATGTTAGATTGGCACCATTTTCAGTCAGAAAAAGCTAGACATCATAAGAAGTCTTCTGGTGAAAAGCCAATGTTGACATTACTTTCCATCTAGGAGGAGTAGCAATAAGATTTTCAAACTGGCCGTTCTAGTGGCCATATTGGATATCAAATTGGCATAATTTTTATTTAACATCAACTGCAAACCATAAGAAGTCTTCTGGTAAAAACAACATGCTGATATGACTTTCCGTTATAAAGTCTTTCAGGTGGAGTAGCAACAAAAAGACTTTCAAGATGGTCATATTGTGGTGGACATATTAGATGTCCAGGCGACATCATGTTTATTTAGGACCATCTAGACATCATACAAAGTCTTTAAGTAAAAACTGCATGTTGATATGACCATCCATTCAGGAGGAACAGTGATACTATTTTCAAGATATCTGCTGTGGTGACCATATTGGATGTCCGAGCGGAACCATTTTCATTTAGGACCAACTAGATGTCAGAAGGGATGTTCCAGTAAAACATAATTGGGACCCAGGGAAAGCACTTTCAACATGGAGCAGTCATCCATAAATGCAATTTAGAATTATGTATCATTGTTGTATGAACTCTTTGAGTAATCAGATTACCCTGGGATATATATTTAACAAACTGCCTCCCTGGGTACCATGCATGTTTAAGTGGAACAGCCCTGAGAAAACTTCTGGCGAAAATCCCATATCGACAGAACTTTTCTGGTCAGGAGAAATAGCAATAATAATTCATGAATAAATCAGTATCAAAATGCATCATAAGGACGACAATTCCAAGTGCAAGTAGCTAGCACAAGTAAAAATAGTTGGTAGGGAAGAAAACAATTATATAAATTGTTACATTTTTACATAGGAATTAAAAAAAGGTACAAAATCTAAAACAATAAGACACATTTAGATTAAAGTGAAAAGTATTACACTTGAAATTAAGTGTTTAAGTGGAAACATTACAATTCTTCCACTTACAAAATAGACAATTTTCCAGGTTTGCAAGCTCTGGTGTAAATATGACAAATTCTGTACACTTTATACATAGCCTAGTAAGGCAAAAACTAAATATAAAGTTTAGTAATATCATACAATTTTGACTGCAAAATATATAATTCAAAAGATTTTGTTTTTATTTTTGTCATTCACAAGGCAATAAGTTTTCCATTTAAAGACTACTTTAACCAAACAATAATTTTGCAGAATACTCTATCTCTCCACTCCACTGTAGTTTTTGTTTACAATACTAAGCAAAGACACTTACGAAATAAAACAGGTCAAAGTATCCGACTTTTCAAATGGGTTAATATACAGTAAAGATTGTTTACGTTTCACATGGGACTAGGATTTTTAGAATGTTATAACTGAGAAATGTTATATCCAAGTTCATTGTTTGTTTTCTTTCTTCAAAATGTTTATGTACTTTTCCATGTCAATGACATGCATGTAGTAAACAATTTATACTGGTATAATTACTCTCAGAAGTCGTAAGTGATGGTAATACAATTTTTAAACAACATACATTTATATAAATACATCTTAACATGAGAAAAAAATGATATACCAGCAAGTTCTACCATCCGATGAAGGTGTCAACATATACGTACATGTATCAGCCGGTGAATCATAAAAGTCACTTTCATGTGAAATCATCTTTGTTCAATTACTTGGTTGCTTTCTGGCAATCACTACTGTCAGAAACATAATCCCCATTGTACAACAAATTTGCATATTAATTGTTGGTATCACAGGTGTGATAGTGTCACCATCAGAATTAACATAATTCAAGAAGTCACCATCCACATTAGTAGACCAAATTAGGCATCATGCACCATAGTGAGGGGAACATCATTAGCATTGCTATCACTGGTAATCACATGTTTACTCACTAAACCCTGCCTTAACAAAACAATTTAAAACGCAATCTGTGAAAACATCATGCCATGCATGATAAATCATATTGATTGCAGACAGTACATTTATTTCACTCTCATTTTTATTTTTGTCAATGCTTGCTAGGTATCTTTGGATTTTAGCACATTTGTACTTTGACTCCTATTCCTTATATTTTTTATTTGTAGCTTTGTGTCTAAAGAGACATTTTTTCTTTTTCTGACTGGCAAATTTTCAGCTGTTTTCATAACAGTCACAATTCAAAATGAACACAAGAAAGATTTACTTCAAACTGCACTTAATTAGTCAACATACAGGTATAAAATGATAGCTAAAGGATATTTATAAATTATTCAGCCAAAAGAATACAAAAACAGAAACATTTCTTTTCATGCTTTAATTGCATTGAATATTCAACCCATGATTCTATAGTACCGATTAGGAATGTGGTGTGAACATCATGCCTTTGTTACGTGGCGTCTTTGTTAAGCCTTTATTATTTACCGATTATGAATGATGTGTGATTATGTTTTTGCTACCCAGCGCCTTTGTTGTTATGCCTGTTATTTAAATGATTCCCATTGTTTATCTGGCTTCAGCACATCAGGTGATACGACCTTCCGTTCAAGAGGCACAGCAATAAAAATAATGTTCAACATAGCTGCCATGGTGACTATATTGCATGTCAGATTGGCACAATTTTCACTTGGGACCAACTAGACATCATAGGTCTTTCAGTGAAAACCCCATGCTGATACGACAATCCATACAGGTGGTGTAGCGATAACAAGATTTCAAGCTGGCCTCTGTGGTGACCATATTGGATGTCCAATTGGCATCATTTTCATTTCGGACTAACTAGACATCATAAGAATTTTTCTGGTGTAAACCCCATGTCAGTATTACTTTCTCTTCAAGGGGAGTAGTGATAACTAAAAGTACTTTTCTCCTACCTTTAACCATTTCCATATAGAAAATTCATGTTAAAAATTGTATTCCATACAATTTTCTTGAATTTCATTCATATAATTCAGAAAGATGAATTTTCACTTAAATTTTGTTATAATTCCATAAAATCTTGAATAGTTGGCATCTCTGCATGATACATCTGTAATACCTAGTTTTATGACTCAACAGGTAAAAATGTATTAGAAACAGTTTAACAAAGGTTTGCACAAATTGAAGAAATCTACTTTGCAGGTCACTTAAATCCACTTGCACTAATGAGCTTAGTACTCAGCCTTCTCATTATCTTTTAATGTAGCTGGTTCCAAATTTAATGAACAAGGCTAAGTCAATGCAACAATATGACCAGAAATGTTAGTTTTGCAAAAGTTGATGGTTCGGCTGATAAGTTGATAGTAATTTAGCTTGCGACCAGTTGATAATGGTAAGACTGAGCACTATATATATATATATATACGAGTCTATACAAGTTTCATGACTCTGCAAGTGAAAGTGCCTGAGAACTCGAGCTGACTGCAAACATTAATGCAAATCACTGGGCTGTGACCTACTTTTCACTGATGGGTGTAGTACTCCTCATGTTGCACTTCAATACCAAATTACATGAATCCATGGGCAATAGTATCCAACAAACTGAACTAAATGCAAACCTGTACAAAACTGGTGATGCCAGATGGACAGACAGACATCATCAATTCTTAAGCCCAAATTACTTTCTAATCCAGCCAAAAGAAAAGAATTTTAGGATTGCTTTAAAACCTGCATGATGCCAGATTTAAAAAAGAAAAATGGTTTTCTATCAGCTTGTTTTCAAAGGAAGAACGTATACATTTTGGCTAAGGAACATATATGGCAAATCTGTTCAGGTAAAAAAGTCTAAAAATACCAAATCTTGTCAGACAAACATTGCTTACAGAATGGATGCAGGGCCATACCATAATTTCACATATCCTTAGCAAAGTGAGAAAACGAAACATTCTTTTTACAATAATTGCATAAAAAAACATTATGTATATTTACAAATGGGATGCAGCATACTATCTCAGATAGGATTATGATTTAATTAATATTTTAACTTTCTGCACCAGGTTGTTTCAGAACTACCATAATCAAATGGTTGTTTTTTCTTGTTTTGTAAGAAGAAAACTGGAAGTATGCTAATTATAATGTTCATTTTCTATTTATTTTTTTGGGGGGGAGGTTAAACTAATTTTAAGTCCAGGCTAAATATTCCCTCCTCCAGATAGTATTTGCAGGCCAGAATTGAAGAGAGGGACAAGTCATTCAGAAAAGAATCTCGAAGATGTTGTGCATTAACAAGTTATTGAAATATTGGAAGATGGGGATCCCTAATGACCTATATTAGCCCCATTATCCTGGTAAAGAGTCTGGGGCTGAGGCGAGGCCAAATGGTAGAGCTAGGCATTGAAATACCCCCTGGTCATGACAAAACTGGATGTATTTTCTGTGTGGAGGGAGGATGGAGATGTGGAGGTATGCATCCTAAAGATTGATGTAGACCATCCAATCACAGGGCCTTATGGTGTTCCTGATTGAGGTGGTAGTCTCCATCTTGAGGTATTCTTCCTGAAGAAATCTGTTTAAGGTGCAATGGTTGATTACAAGCCAAAATTTTCCACCTATTCTCATCAGCAGAAAGATCCGGGAAAAGAATCCCAGAGTTTTGTCGTTTTCCACCTACTCAACTGCGCTCTTCCTCATAAGAGTGTGTACCTCTTCTCTTAATCAAGTCAGTTTGGACTGGAGAAAGAAAATGGGGATCCATGATAGGGGAGGATGTTTTCAAAAATTAAGCTGGTATTTATCCTTTAAAGTGGAACAGACCCACACATCGTCCACGACGCCCAACCAAACCACTGAAATAAAGTGCTATATGAGAACCTTCTGGGATGCTAGGAAGAGGAAGACACTGCAGGAGATGGTGCAACACCATAGGGTTAATCACATCTCTACTTGAGGAACGGTGAGAAGTCCGAAGACTTTCTCCCTTGGACTCTCTGACTGCCTTGCCTAGTGAATGATGGGTTGAAGGGAGCTTTGAACTGAGGTTGCTTGTGAGACTGTTGAGGCTGTGCCTGCTTCAAGAACTTGGGAGAATGTTCCATAGTGGGGGTCAGGGTGGGTGCGCTTCTTGGCCAGTTTTGACAGGCCCTACTGGATGTATCGCTGGCACCATTTTCATTTAGGAGTTGGTGAAAACCCTATGTTATAATGATCATCCATTTAGAGGGAGAAGTGTCAAGAATTTTAAGAGTCATGGCAGCCATATTGAATCTATGACTGGCATGATTTTTAGTTACGACCAACTAGGTATCATAACAAGTATACTGGTGAAAACCGCATGTTGATATAGCCATCCATTTGAGGAGGAGTTGAGATAACAATACTATCAAGATACGATTTTCCATTCATTAGGAGTAGCAATAACAAGATTTTCAAGATGGCTGCTGTGGTGGCCATATTGGACGTCAGTTTGGTACCATTTCATTTTAGATCAAAAGGACATCCTAAGAAGTCTTCTTGGTCAAATCCCCATGTCAATGTGATTTTTGGTTCTAGTAGAGTTGTGATGACAAAATTTGTATGATGACCACCATGGCAGCCATATTGGATATCAGATCAGCACCAATTTTTTAGGACCAGCTAGACATCATTAGAATTATTTTTAGTGAAAACTGCATGTTCATATAAACATCCAATCAGGAGGAAAAGTGATCACAAGATTTTCAAGATGGCTACTGTGGCCGTCATATTAGACTTCAGGTCATCATCATTTTCATTTTGGACCAACTAGACATCATAAGAAGTCTTTCAGTGAAAACCCCATGTTAATATGACCATCCACGTAGAAGGAGTAGTGATAAAAAGATTTTCAAGATGGCCACCATGGCGGTCATATTGAATGTCAGATCGGCACCATTTTTATTTTGACCAATTAGACATCATAGAAAAGTCTTTCAGCTAAACATCATGTTGATATGACCATCCAATCAGGGGGAGTAACAATAATAAGATTTTCAAGATGGCCACTGTGGCAGCCATATTAAATGTCCGAGCAGCACCATTTTCATTTAGGACCAACCATGGGATAAACCTGTGTGTGAAGTTTCAAGGCAATTCTCCCAAGTAGTTTAGGAGGAGCAGCAATAACAAACTTGTGCTAATGGATGGATGGACGACACATGACAGACAACAGACCATTCCACAAGCTCTTCTGGTCAGCAGACCTAACTATTACTATCCATGTGTATTTCAAAATTGTACCCTAATGAAATGGGTATATGATAAATGAACAGACAAGAAAAGCTCATTTCAGTGCCAACCCTCAAATGTCCAGTCAAACATAACCTGGTGCAGAAACTTAACAGGGCATATTATGCTTATTTTTCTTCGAAAGCTTCCCATCTTTTCTGGGAAAGTTTCTGCTGTCTATTCTGCTCATTCATTATTTTTGTCCGTAATTGCTGAAACGTACACTGTAGAGTAGACACTATCAAAAAGGTCATTAGTTCTTTCTTCCCTGAAAAATAACAAAAAAATTTCATAATTAGTTTTTACTTTACCAAATGAGATGGATACTAAACATGCATATTGTAATAAGTGAAAGACACTTACATTTTAGACAATTTAGCGCATAAGAAAATGTGCTGAAAAATGGTGTTAAACCCACCAAACTAAACCAATCTTTTATTTCTTCGTTTGCATGTTTAAATTAAGCTTACACAGCAAGATAGTTATACTTATATAGTGACAGCTTTTAGTACTCAATTTTAGTCACTAGTTTGAACTTTGACAAATGAAATGGTAACACAATATAAAATAGACATATACTAAATGGAAACAAGGTCTGCAACAATTGATAGTATTTTAAGATAAATCAAACACAGTTTTTATACAATTATATATATAATTATTGTAACAAGCAAGGGAAATTTTTCTGAAAGCAACTAAACAGAACTTACTTGGCAAAGAATTTCCTTCCGGGTGACATATCCATTGCCTAAACCTCTCTCTAACCACATCCGTGCCTTCTACAGTCCATCTGTAATTCTTCCTTCCTAAGAAAGGAACAACAAAAATTCCAATTATTGGCAGTTATTAATATAAAATTAGGTTTTTACAGGCCTAAAAGGGTATGATAAATGATCATATTAATAATCTCATCTAGTCTCTGGCAGGGTTACACGATACTACTCATATTCATCTAATACTATTCTAAAACAAATAAAGTCAAACCTGTTTATAAAGGTAAACCAGTGGACAAGCAGAAATTGGCCTTTATGAATTTACCACCTTTATATACAGCTAAGGATTCATTAATTTATGCTCAAATAGGACCCTTTATATGCAGATATCTGTTATATGGAAGTGATCGATATAGCAGGATTGACTAGCTTTTTTATTTTGGTCAATAAACTTTAAGAATTAAAGCGGTAATTCTCAATATATACTTTTACCATACATGTGAAAATCAACTTCATTGGACATTCAACTGATTGTATTAGAGAACCAATAGCTGCATACTTTAACATCAATATAGTTAATTAACAAAAAAACTGCAATTATTTGTGGTTTAGTAATCTATAAAAAGTTAGCTGCTTGTAAATTTTTAATCCACCTGTCATTGCTGAACAGCTAGTTTGGCCTAATGACTGGCGGGAGTAGTCTGGCTCATCTGATGCTATGGCCGGGCTAGGTTGCAGCACTGGATCAGTGGCAGGATCTGCACATGAATCTGTTGCAGTTTTTATACTTGATCCATCTCCACCTACATAAAAAAAAAGAATTACTGATTTACATTCAATTGTTATGGGAAACGTGAATGGGCACATTACATATAAACATTTAAGCTTTGTCACATGAAAGTTAAAATAAAGTGGCACATTTTAATCAAATTTAGCACCAGATGCTTATAGACGAGTTTTATTTCTATCTGTTTGGTAAGATGAGTGAAAAATACAAAGTGCATTCAAGCATAATATCTTAAATGACTAGATCTTTGCTTCCAATTGCTTCATGAATCTGCTTCATACAAGTACTTGATTGCTGTAAATGTCCTGAAGACTTGACTCTACTGAAAAGTCACTCTTATGCAACTCCAATGCATGACATCATTTTTTAAATCCTGTATGTAAAAATACATTTGTCTTAAGATGCTCTCTTATGTTGTTTTTATTCTTTATTCTGTGATATTTTTAAGATAGCAATAATACTATTCATGCCTTGTAAGTCCTGTAGCACAGATGCCCACATTCATATTCCATTTGTTGTCAAAATTGGGGTTATCAACAACTGAATGCATTGGGAAAAAAATAGTGCAGGGTACTAGGTAAACAAGGGTTAAAATAAAAACAAGAAGGTTTAACTTTTTTAGATACGATCTGTTTGACTATTTTTTTATGGGATCATAAAGTTATCGATAGTTTTAGGCAAGGACTCTAGACCAAACTGTATAATCCTATGCTAACTTACCTTTATCAATATTTAGGAGATGTCTACCCACTTTTGTAACCTCCTGCAGGGGAAGAGGGTACTGATATACACCCTCATTCACACCTTTGCTGTGCCCCATTTGTTTATAAAAAAAATTTCTCTCATGGGTTGGCACTTCTAGCGCTTCATACAGTGTACTTATTCTGTGCCGCTGCTTTGAAGCTGTTAGAAGTTCTGGATGGTCCACCGCTGCCCCATCACACATACTTCTGATGGCATCCCATCCCTGGACATGAAAGGTGGAGCCTTGGGTATAGGGAAATGTATACATATTGGATTCAAATACTCCAACTTCCTTACGTTTGGCTGGATCGGTAAGTATCTGAAGCCCTTTTACGCAGTCTTTTGGTATTAACACTGGAACAAGGTGGTTTCCTTTACCAGGCTGGTATGCTACAAGCATTTCTTTAAACAGATCTTTTTCCCAATGCTCCATCTTTTCTACGTGTGCAGAATCTATCTATCTTTTCTACGTGTGCAGAATCTATCCATCTTTTCTACGTGTGCAGAATCTATCCATCTTTTCTACGTGTGCAGAATCTATCCATCTTTTCTACGTGTGCAGAATCTATCCATCTTTTCTACGTGTGCAGAATCTATCCATCTTTTCTACGTGTGCAGAATCTATCCATCTTTTCTACGTGTGCAGAATCTATACATCTTTTCTGCACTGCATCATCAATGTTCGTCAATCTGAGTCTACATAAATTCACCACCTCTTCTCGCATTAAAAAGTGTAAGTCGGGAGCAAACTGCATCCCTGAGGGAGACAAATTCCTTGGGTGCAATAATTTGGAATTCAGATGTTAGTTCTTTTATAATGTTCATAGTGTGCTCCCTCACCTTGTGCACCTCTTCCTCATCTGCCTGTTGTTCTGGCATGCGCAGTTTCTCCTGCCTACTTTGATTAATAGCATATGCTGCATCTCCAAATACTACATTTTGGTTCAAATCAAGCAAACGGATGAATTTTTCAAATTCTTCTGCCTTTTCATCTTCTGCATCTGCGATGGCATTTCCCATTAATATTCTTCCTGAGTTTTTTAGCAGATAAAATAGTGCATTTTTGGTACCATGTTTTAACTTGCCTTCGTCTAGAGTTGCTACTTCAATTGCGTGTTCTAATATACTAAAATTTCTTCTATCAAACATGTCCTCCGCTGACACAGGACCAACAGTCTTTTCCTTACGAGAAAGAAATAATTTTCCCAGAAGTCTCATGTCGCACATGACTGACTTCCTGGTTTCCATCGTTTTTGCAACTTTTCTTAAATTTTTCTGGTATAGTCTTCTTCCGATCAAAATGATAGTCGGGTCTGACCTACATATTTTGCCGGTCTCATCCTGCTGAAAGTCGCCAAGTACTTCTTTGCTAAACTCGTCTGGTTTCTCCCCCAA
This sequence comes from Margaritifera margaritifera, assembly GCA_029931535.1. NCBI lineage: Eukaryota > Metazoa > Mollusca > Bivalvia > Unionida > Margaritiferidae > Margaritifera > Margaritifera margaritifera. The sequence continues at coordinate 22,334 of JAQPZY010000298.1, read as the reverse complement.
CCTGAGTACATCAAGGGCAATAGATGAAGGTCTAAATACTCCATCCTTCATACATGAGTCTTTGTGGCGATAATAAAAACGTCTAGTGTAAAACCCTTTACATTTGGAACAGCAGACAAGATATTTTGGGCCGTTTCTCTCTGCTTCAAAGTTTGCATGCTCTTTGCACAGCTCTTGTTGGTTTTTTTTTGAAAATCCCTTCTTTTCTAAATTTCTCGAAAGCATTTTTCCGTTCACTTGAAGCTTTTTGAAGTTTTGTGGCCTCTGCAACTTCAGGGACATCCGGGTGCTTCCTGGCAATATGTCTGGCCAACTGAGTCTGAAGCAATCCACAAAATGGGCATCTACGACATGGCTTTAGATATTTCTCAACTTCAAGAGAAACCTATCATTAAATTCTAAGTTTGTATAACATTTTATTTTAGTTAAGGCTATTAAGATTATAATCAAGATATAGGCCATCATTTAATTGTCATAGGGCTACTACATGTTGCCTCTATCCAGGAGTTCTAAGATGAACTGAATTACCCACACCCCCACCCCACCACCCTTATGGGACTTTTTCTGTAACGATTAAGTGCATTGTCGATTTGATTAAATATATGGATAACAGTTGCCTACTGTTTACATAATGCTTGTTATTTTATAAAACAGCATATCTGCTAATTTGTGACTAAAAATGTAGTAAGCTCACTGACTAGCACTTGTATTATTAGCACACACATGTTCTCTCTAGAACACACACATATTGATCAGGTTAAGTTCAATAGATCTGACAGCACTAACACAACATTAACAAGAAATGTTGGTTGCACATCACAAATGTGGAGCAATCTATGAGAAAAGGGTAAACTTCCTGTGTTGGAAACATTGGGAAAATAATTACTGATTTCTCTAAAGTTTACAAAGGTAATAAATAAAGTGAACTCTATGAAATGAATACATATTTTTTAAAAAGTTTTTGATTTAATAATCAAGCTTAAACATGAGGTAACCATACTAAATACATTAAATACTCATGGAACAAATATTTACCAGAACCAATCAAAACATAGATAAGGTATTATTTAAAAATGCTTTCAAGGATTAATAATTGCTTTATCATGATAGACCAAAATTCTTTGAATTTAAAAAAAAGTGTGCAGCAGTTAACTTGATAGATATAGTAGGTACAAGCAACAGAAAGACATGAAAATGTTTATTTGCTAACAGTTTATATCACTGAGTTTATGTTTTACTCGACAATAATTCAAGTCTGTATCATGATACATTATAGCCCGAGAAAATATTGCGATTCATCAATGAAATTGAACCACCTCAATGAAAAATGTTCACAGTATACATTATAATGTATACTGAGCAAATGAGATAAAATCTATAAAGCTAGGTTTTACGTTTTTTCTGTCAGTTTGGTACCACTTTATTGGTGTCATTTTTACCTTTGACTTTCAAATGGGACTGCATATGCACAGTGTAACCTCCTTTTCTTTTAAACTTTCTGCCACAAACATCACAAATGAACACTGAAAGTTTCAAAGTGGTCTTTAAGAAGAATTGTAGAATGAAATACATGTTGATAAAGCAGTGCAAACCTAGGGCTGTTCCCCAAAAATATGTGATATTGGGAAGGTTGGATGGCACTTTCCACAGCCAACCACCAATAAAATTTTGTTAGGAGTTTTATACACAAACACTGAAACATTTTGGACTACCCCCACCATCAAATAATGCTAAGTACCATCTGACACCCAAATCATATTTTTTGAGAATAGCCCTTAAGCAAAATGCAAGGATTGTAATTCAGAAACATACTGATTAGAAACATTCTATAGGTTTGGAATAAAAAGGGGATTGGAAATGAAAAGAAACTGTGCAGGGTACTGGGTAAAGCAGGATTAAAAGCTAAAATAGGGAAATGTTATGCAGGGTTTTAAGAAAAAAGCATGGGAAAAATGCGTTGCATGGTAAGCAGCAATATAATCTGTGCTAGGAAATAAGAAAAATACATGCAATTTAGGTTCTGCTATGCTGACATGCAGCACAGATGGTGACTGAAAAATAAAACAAAAGACAACACAAAGCATCTTTTGCCCCAAAATTACACAAGTATTATTTACCTGTCTAGTCATTAACTACTGTCCGAAAACAAACTAAATAATAAAGCTAATCACAATATAAACAAATGGTTGAAAATAGTGTTTAAAATTAATCCTCAGAGACGTATTTTTATCAAAATTGATTTAAATGTATCCTGAAAAACACATGTAAGCACAAAACCTCTTCACTATAAATAAATTTAAAAGAAACACATCAAAAGCTCTTCCTGTCATACTTAAGTGCAATCTCCATAACAATCCTAAATGTGCCTGTATATAATTAGTATGCTGGTATTTGTTTTATTTACTTGTTTAAGTTGAAATGATTTAATTCTGATTAAAATACTTAAAAGCCATGGCTTTTTTCCTTTACAAATAAAAGAAGTGTTTATGTTATGAGTAATGTGGTAATAAGATTCTTCAATATGTGACTATTACCAAAAGCACAATGAAAAAAGAAAATATATCCGTACCAATCAAATGCTTTCATAAATTTTATCACAACTTTTAATAGATTTATTCTAATCATTGTGTCTTCTTGACTAATCAAACCAAATTTACAGAATTGAAATTTGGGACAAGTATTTTATTTTACCATTAGTGGACCTGATATGGAACTAAAGGGATCTTTACTGATCAGATTGCATTAAATCTACATTTACTTTCAATGTAAGAATTAAGCACTTACATATGCCTTTGATTACTGAAATTTGGCAATGCTTTTCTCATATACATCTCACTGACATGTGATATGATCAAGTACTTATCTGACATATCCCTTGGAGACAGTCAACACTTTACGATCAATTCATATTTGCTGAAAGCAGCAAATTTAATCAGGTTTCTCACCAACATGCTGACCAGGCAATTCAGCAGCTTTCTCTACTGCATCCAAGTCCAAATCTTCATTCTCTTCAGTTTCTATATATAGTAAAAAAAAAAAAAGAATCACATTAGGCTTTAAAAATTATATAACTTACCTCATAGAATATAATACAATGACGTACAACAATTTGGGGCTGTTCAAGAAATAGACATGTGCAGGAGGGTTGGAAGATAATTTTTTTTGAAGACTCCACTTAACACCCATGTTTAATTAAAACATGCCTTTTAACCACCTCTAGCATTATTTGTGGAATAGACTGAAAATATCTTTTATATTTGCATGCTCCATCTTCTACCATTGAAAGGAACTGGGAAAAAATGGGCAGTTTCCATGAAAAACTTTATCAATAAAATGAAACTGAGCTCAGTGGGCATTTTCCTGAAATAGGATGACCCAATCCACTGATTATTTGGTATTTGACTACCCATTAAGCCTTAACCGTATGTTCGATTGTTCAGTATACCTTTACCTTGACATCCCATCAGATTTTGAACCTGCATCTGCTGACAAACTGGTATTTGATTGGGCATTTGACCTAGACCCTGTATTTGACTGCCAATATCTTCTGGCACTTGGTTTTGTGACAATTCATTGCCAATCTGATTGCTGCCCATTTCTCCTAACTGCATCTGGCTACCCATTGGTCTCTGCTTTGGTTCAATGGCCATGTTGCCACTCTTATTTTTTTGAGGCTTTCCTTGGTAGGGATTACATCTTTTCTGCAACTTTGGATGGCTCCGGTAACCTTGAAGTGTTGCTGCATTTTGGAGATCTGAGAGCTGTCTTGCCTTTGAGTTGCTGGTCGTCCTTGTGAGTAATCAAACAGAAGATTACTGTATGAATTAAATACACCATATAAATACATCAATATAAAATAGAACCCTTTTAACTGTAAACAGAATATATAACTTTCTTTAAAGAAGCCTCTTTAATACTTAGATAAATTTCTGCATAATCTTATAAAAGTTTCATTTGTACAATTCTAGGCACTATAATTTTGGATTTGTGTAGTGAGATGCTCTTGCAGTATTTAGTATTGAAAATCATTTATGCTGTGGTTCAATGTATTTTAAGATCTGTGGCAAAAATGTTATTAATTGCATATTTTGAAAAAAACAGTGTAAGATTTTTCTAAACAAAGGCAACACTGTATGGGCCTTCCACATCTGTGGCGGGGAATAAAGTTATTACTTCTGGTTTGCCAGACAGGTAAAAAAGAAAAACCTTCAAGTATATCAGGATAAATCAGCAATTTTTAGAAAACAGTTTTAAAATTTCATATTTACCTCTCTGTAAGAAGTTCTCCAAATAATGGAATATGTTCAGATGTTCTTGAATCTGAACCTGGTTCTGAAATAAATTATTTTAAATATATAATAGATCATTTCAGTGTATAAGGTGGGTTTTTAAAAAAAAATTTTTTAAATTACTGTTGGTGCAACAAACAAAAACCTGAACATTCTGGTTGCCAATACATGGTAACAATCAAAAAAATTACTAATTTTGGAACTGTTCAGTTTTCTATCCATTCTTGGGGGTAACTATAGCACCGAGTTAGAAAGAATGTCACACTGTCCCAAATACTTAAAAAATGGTGCTAGATATAGACCTAACAACAAAAATCAATTTATTTTAAATTTAGAATACAACTCAGAGTATTCTGCTTAAAATAATTTGATACTGCATTCCTGAATATGTACAGTGCAAGCTCTCATAATGGTCATCTTCCTTCAATGAAAACTGCCCTTAAATGAAAACCTCTTTTATCCAGACACATTCGGATTTTCCAGGCTTTTCATTGTACAAGGTACCTTTATCTAACACAGTCTCTTTTATAAGACTGGAAGGGCCATAATTCAGTAGTAATATTATGAAGGTTCAATGTTTGATTCAGGGATATAGGGCCAATGGCCCCTTGATATTTTCTAAAGGGACCACATCAGATTTGGATTAGATGATATTTAATGTGGTTCCTATTCTTTTACACGAGGAAAGATGATGGCGATTTCTTTTAGTAATTTCACACTGTTAAATTTATGAGACTGAATGTAAATGTAAGGTTAACATTAAAAAAATGTTTTCATTTGGATCTATTCTTTATCTGTATTCTTCTTACATCCAATTAAATGAACTATTTATCATTTTATTCACAGCAAAATTAGATGTTTATGATGGCTGCTTGTAAAAGACAGTCAGTTTAATATAGATAAGTAAAAAAATTCTTCAACTTTCATAAAGAATGAAATTACTCATGGTGCTTAACTTTTGTGCTAGCGAGTATGCTGTGGCCATTTCTCATTGCTGATCTGTTCTGTTTACTCATGCAAACTGTTTAGAATAGCAATTTGAATAATTTTATAAAGCAAACATATAATGACATGCAAATGATGTTTGCGAGACACCTCTTGTGAAGATGTACATTTGCATATAGTGAGACTATGTTATTGCTAATCCCTGTTTAAATATAAACGAAGTTCCAAGGCGCAGTGTAACCAGTCAAGCTAAACCCCTCATTAGTCTCTTTCAGTCAAATACTCATCTACATAATGCACCAGGCTATATGATGGGCATCGAGGCATGAAATTTGCACCAAATATTTCCACATCTGCAGGGGTCAACTTAACATAGATTTTTTATTTGGCTTGCAGGGTCTGTTCACATTGAAATCAACTGACATTGCAGAAAATCAACTGGCTCTCCCAATCAAATGTAATAACAATTTCAGAAAATTTAACTGGCCTCAGTCACAGGTCTCCACCTGTTAGTATTAACTGGCCCTGCTCAAAACCCACAGATTACAGACCAGTGGCTAAATTGACCCCTACAATATGCTGCGTGGACACGTCTTTCATATTTGAGTGGGCCACCAATAAGGCAACCTGGAGTCAACCCTAGGAGTTAGAAGTGGGGATAAAGTATGGTGAAATCCTGGGACCAATAAACTGCAGCATATATTCGAAGCTCCACACCAAACTTCAGTGCTATGCATTGCAAAATTCTTCCTGTAAAGCAAGAGGTACAACCAAATTCAAAATCACCTTTGAGCAATGACAACAAATTGGACATTACAACAGATATTTCTTGCCTTTTGCAACAATTCTTGATGATCAAAATCATGGATAACAAAGTCTTGATACCCTCAATAAAAAAGACACTCTCTGTTAAACCAGGCTAAACTAGAAACGTTTTCATGGAAACTGGATGCCTCACACTGTAAAGGACATGAACACAAACAATAACCAAGGTGTGACAGATGGACAGATGGATAAGGATAACACTTCATTGCATGTATCATTGTTGTGGTGAGGAATAAAAAAGTATTGTCTCCAAAATATTAGGTGTAACTTTTAACCACTTTCACTGGTGTCTGGCACATAGTCTTTATCTACATCAAAAGGATCTTCATCAATATCTGAAGTAAAAACAAAAGACAAAGGTTACTGGTGAACTTGCCCCTGTATGCCAGACAGTAAAATAGCATTTCTTACATGATCATTCTACTTCTTAACAGGTCAGGGGGTTGTAAACCCTTGTGAAAAAAGTTAACATTGCCCGGAAAAAGATCTTCTCACACACCTATAACATAAATATTTATGTTGACCATGTTGACAACCTAAATATGACTGAGGGAAAGATTGTTTTCTGGAACTTCTTTTTGTGAACCTTCTTACACCAACTGTTAATAGTTACAAACTGGGCCCAGTCTGCTCTCCCTCTGGAAAGTGCTTCTTAGTACTGAACATTAATAGCAAAATACTTGAATGAGCTCGCATTCACACAGTTTGATTAGACTATGCAGTTTAGAACACCGAAACTAAAAATGCCTGTATGATCAGAGGGACAGTGCCAATATCTTTCAACGAAATTCAAGAAGAAAATGACTAGCTACACTCGTCATCTATTTTTACAAGAGAAATGGGTGACATGCAAATAATATATACGCATTTGTAAACAATGGTGTAAACAAGTTCTTTTAACTTTGAAAACTCCCCCTAGAAAAAAAAAGAAAATGTGCTGCTTACTCTAAACCTGAACTTTTTCTTTTTAAAACACTGAACTCTATAGTCAAAGAAGGGCCAATGGAGATCATTACATAAATATCTAAAAGGATGATGTGTGTAATATAAGATAATAATTTTGCACACAAAAAATGCAAAATAGAAGAAAATTGGGAAATTCCAGCGATTTTCATGAAACTATATCCTGACAATTTAACAAAAGAGCTGAGCCAGGATGATTTCCAACAAAACATGCATATAATCACATAGAACAAAAACTGTCAAATAAGCCCTATGTGAGAATGACAATGACAAATCTTTATTACACTCAGGTTGCAATACACAACCACGAGATAAAGTATTAGTATCTCCCTTTCACTGCATGAACATAAGCCATGGACAATGTGAGGTTTAGCCCTGTGTAGCATGAGGAACTGTATAACTGCCATACCATAACTGACTCAAGAACTGACAGAGCAAAGTGTACAGTCAATGTTTTTCTCATAGTCCAAGTGTTGCTAAATGATTTGTACAAGACACTAACTCTGGTCTTCTACCAATGAAAGTGTAATCAACCTAACCAAGATTCTAGGCAATCATCTTTTGTGGTGCATGCTTGCTATTTAGGAACATTGTGGCTCATTCTCCAAACAGGTTCATGTCACAATTAAAACTAATTTCCAAAAATTAAACATCTCAAACTTTAATAGTCAAGTGGATTTTACAGGTTAAGATTATGGTCTTGCACATTTGTGCCACAAATGATATGATTGAGACATTTATTAAAATTGAATCTAAAGGAATGCAGCTTTTAAAAAAGGCTAAATGTTAAAAAGCATTCAAACACACAAAAGAAACAAACAATTTAAATAATCTTAAATGATTAGATTGGCTATGGATAAGGCTGTCATGTTTACCAAAAAAATTGCAAATGTTCATACAACCTATAGAACACGCAACAATTCCATTAAAACTAATCCACCTGCATGCCAGAACTGTCACTTTGAGCCTAATGTGATTTGTTTTCATTAAGGTTATTGATAGGAATAGTCTTCTTAATCAAATCCAAAAGTACACATTTTCCAAAATAAATTAAATTAGATTACTTAATAACATTATTTACCTGTTTACTCAAGCTTCTGCTCTGAATTTTGACAGAACAACTGCTACATGTATCAAGAAACTTCAGCAAGATGAGGTGTATTCTGTAACAGGGATTGACTCCTTGCTCTAATGATTCCATAAATTACAATAATGTTATCAAGATTAAAGCATTGAATCAAGCTTAAACTTCCATATCCAGCTGAATTGAATTTGTACTGTCTGTAAAGTTCCTTAAAAATAAGCGTAGTACATGCAGACCAGAATTTAAAATGTATATTTCATGACTATACTGTTGAAAAAAAGTTTTTGCCCATCACAATATTGATCATTGCACTGGTGCTACCCTCAGTGTAGGAAACCTTTGAAAAGCACAGATAATATTTAGCTTTCTATTTGCTGCTGACATCAACAATTGTGAAATACTTCCAAAATGGAGATTGTTTGCCATACTAACTTTCAGCTATTTTGAATAAGACTGAATACAAAGATACGCCATTTTGGTCATGTGCTTCATTTATCATTTAAATGGCAAGCAGGTTTTGTAAACCATTTACAGGGATAACACGAAACGATCTTGTTGTACACATGTAAACATGACGGCCCTAGTTATGGCTAGTTTGATCGATGCAAGCAGACTCAAAAGTAGTAAATTCACAAACGTGCACGAGTATGTTTTTTTGTCTTGCTTATGTTTTCTCAAAGGTAAACTCGTGCAAGTTGCAAACATTAGTGGTAAACATAGACTGATCATAGCCAAACAGTTGCACTGAACACAGAATATTCTTATTTCAGGCACTGCTGAAGACTTCACATTTTACGATGATTTTGGTTAAAATATGCATCGGAATTACTAATCGTGCAAGACAATTATATATGGTTTGCAATTAGTAAACATTTGCCAGGACACTAGAGAAAGCCTTCTATCCCAACTGTAAAGAATGCAGAATCGATTTCCTTCCCTCATTTTCTGGCAATTATTTAAACGCAGTAAACCATGCATGATCCTTATAGAAACTTACAAAAAGAAGAAATGTCATATATGATACATAATTTTATGTCATACAATTCAGGTTACATCTTCACGTTTTCCAAATTTCATTAGTTATTACAAGTTACCCATAGTCACTTAATTTGAAACGCCTGATATGGGGGCATTTAATTTCCATATGAATGGATCTAGTTCCTCATTGGTATTGTGTAAAAAAATATAAATGTAAAATGATGTAAGGCAAGACATTAATGGAAGCTTTGTCCTGCAAGTTAGCAATAGCACTGAAAATATGAATTGATGTTGTAATTGTATGACAATGACTAGACATAACATTATGACAGCTAATGGACATTTGTGTAAACCAGCCACAAGGAGGGACAACAATATTATGCTCAATGACTGAGACAATACATTATGACACCAAAACAGATTTTACAAAATTGTAACAAGAATTAGGTCAACAAATGTACATTCCATGCAAGATCAAACACGAGCAGGAACTTTTGAGATTAGCATAAAACTGACCTGATTATAGCACATGACATGACACACTTTATGTCCCAGACATGGTGAAAAATAATTTGAAAATTGATTATTTTTTTAGCTCTGAGGATCTCTGGGCAATATGACAGGAGTTCATCTTGACACCCTCAATGCGGACATTATGACAGGAGTTCATCTTGACACCCTCAATGCGGACATTAAAATTAAAACTTAGGAATGTCCCATAACATTTTGTTTCAGAATTTCAGTTTTTACATTTATTTTACTTATGATTTAAGTAAAAATGTGAGCATATTATCTCTCTCTTATTGAATAATGACATAAGCACAACTGGAAAATTTTGTCTATTGTTTCTTGAAATAATAACCTTTTTTTACAGATGTAACACATATTTCATGACATCAAATTCCTGAACATAATCCATATTACAAAAAACTCACACAGGTATCAAAGACATGCCCATTTTTTTTTAAACATCTGATTGTACATATCTACCCAGCAATCTCTATCATCATTTTGTTTTCAATCTTAAAGAACTAATCAACATGAACATTTCAGAACTCATTCTGAATGTTGCTGATATTCCAGAAGTATTAATTTACACAAGCAAACAATTAAGAGGCAATACTTTTTATGTGAGTTTCTACTCTTGTCAGGTACCGGTACAATTACAACTTGGCTATCAGCACTGATGCAGAATATATTTTTTTTTTACAAAAACAACTGCATAATAAAATTAAATTACAATGTTGACCCATTTCAATTATGGCCGCTTTTACAGGAATTCTTTTAAGTTTATCTGTGGTTATTGTGAACATGAGCATTTTAACAATCAAATCTACAAATTTTATTTCATAGCTTTCACTTTGTTGCATCACAATTATGTGAAATATAAGAATGATGATACCAAGTTGATGTTCCTTCTGTAACAGACCTATATAAACTTAATTGCAAAGTTACCAGAGAGGGAAAGGCTTTCTTCATTTTTTTCTAAATGACAGTTGAAAATAACTATTATATAGTTATAATTTTATTAATTATGATAATGACATACCCATAAAACAAGTCAATCACAGTTGTGGTTAAAGAACAATTTTATCATTTATATACAGGTGTTCTTTGTATATTTTGGGGAATTATTTTATTTAGCAATACATGTAGTTCAAATATTCTTTGAAAAAAAAATTGTCAAAATGAGACCCAAGTGGGTATGATATTGCTCACCTGGCTTATGTATTTTTACAGTGGATCACTTCACTAAACTAATTCTACACATTGAAGATCTTGATAATACAAAACTAATCAGAAAATCTAATCAAAAGCTAGAAAAAAGGCAGTTCAATGACACAAACAGGACAGACAACAGCTGTTTTTCAACTTACCTCTTTTCTCCAATGCATATTTTTCTCACCGTAATTGTAAATATCTCTTCTCCTTCTTCAATGTCTCGCACCGCGAAAAAGACAAAGAAATGAGGTAAGTCATAAGACATATTACTTCCATCGTGCTGTTAATTTTGGAGTCTGGCGCATCATTTACCATTCTCCCCATTCTGTTGTATTCAGTGGCATCAATGATAATGGAGAAATTGTTTCATGATTTCTTAAAATGTATTACAACACAAATGTCTTTGAAAAAAAATAAGCCAGGCTGTGACTAAAGCACCAGGGTTCAAATTTAACCACTCGCCTACCTTGTAAAATGAAACATTACTTGCGGGAAATATGAGTGAATGATTTCAAGGTCTTGCATCTGTTTGCAAGTTCTTTAATTTTCCAATCATGTAAAACAAATCATTTGTAAAAACTCTTTTAAGTAAAATATTTCTGCAAGAACACATTACATAATTTCAAAAAGTGAAAACAAATCATGTTTGGGCATCTGACATATGTACCTTGGCTGTAAGATCAGCTGGTTTAGCATGTAGCCTTATAATCTGGAAATATCTACGTATCTACAGTGCACCCAAGGCACAACCATAGTAATCTTCCAAGGCAAGATCAGGATATATTTTCCACTTACAACCACTTTGTTCACAAAATATGTCAATTATGTCTGACATCTTTCATGCATTACTTTGCTGACATACTTCTGATGGCTAGTCACGCTGCGGTTTTCGTAAGATGGCCAATCAGTTAAATTTCCGTAACTTTGGGGAGTAACATTCCTTTAAAACATATGTATACAAGAGTCACACCTTTTTATTTGTTAAATTTTTGTTAGAAATATTAAAACAAGAAATTGCAAATAATGGATGCCGACAACAGTTTATTGAAAATGGATTGGTCTAGAAACCAGGAAGAGAAAGGACAGTGAGCCAGTCCCGTCATGTTGTTTACATCGGCAGCTTCCATTTGGTTTGAAACGTGAACAATATAACAATGTGAGGGACCCCTCTGGCGACAATCTGGTTAGAAATTATAAATTGATGAATGAAATTACTCAGTTTTGTGCATTTTTTAATATTCTTGATGCTTTTCATTTTTAAAATCGGTTGGGGGTTACAAAACAAATGGAAGAGGTAAGCGAATACACTAATATTATGCACTAAGTTTTCTTTTTTTTTTTTGTACTCACCAGTATCTTTTCTCCTTGAAAGAAAAATAAAACAAAAAACAACCCTCTCCCACCCTGGCATGCTTTTGTTCTAGCTCTTTGGATTCTTTCCTTCTCAATAAAGAGCCACAATATTGTAAAAGGAAATCTCCTTTTGTAAATTTTCTTGATGCCAGTACTCCATACCCTAAAACTTTGAAAAAGAAAAAATATTGAGATTCTGGGAAATACTTTAGGAAATTTTTATAGGCTATCTTTTCACTCAAGTTTTATATTTCTATGAATCATCTTAATTTTAGCTGTGATAAAATGTTCAGTAGTAACTGTCTATCATAACATATGAAGAGTCTGGGATAGCAAAAAGCAGTCAGTTAACCATAATAATATCTTTAATTACTAGATCTTTGCTTCCAATTGCTTCATACAAGTACTTGATTGCTGTAAATGTCCTGAAGGCTTGACGCTACTGAAAAGTCACTCTTATGCAGAGCTCTATACAGTGTATAGCATTTTGAGGAATTGGATATTGTATCCCCTTGTTTGAAAACTAACTGTGTTTTGTTTTGTTTTTAACTCTGAATTGAGCATTTGTTTACACTGTACATCAAACAAGAGTCCCTTGATGGGTCTAATGCTCTCTACTGGCCTAAAAGAATTTCCAGGAACTTAAGAGAAGACCATTTCTTCCTTTTAACTACTGAATGCTGAAACCATATCTGATAATCTTCAGCAATAACGAGATTTTCAGTTAGCTGCTGTGGTGGATATACTGGATGTCAGATTGGCACCAGTTTCCATGCAGGAGCAAGACGATATAATAAGAAGTCTTTAGTAAAAAGCCCAATCGGCACAATTTTTACTTAGGACCAACCAGACATAATAATAAGTCTTTCAGTATATACCTCATGTTGGTATGACTATCCATTCAGGATGAGTAACAATAAACAAGATTTTCAAGCAGGCCACTGTGGCAGCCATAATTAATGGATATCAGATCAGCACCAATTTTTATTTAGGACCAGCTAGACAGCATCAAAAGTCTTCTGGTGAAAACCCCACATCAATCTGACTTTCCGTGCAGGAGAAGTAGCAATAACAGGATTTACAAGATGGCTGCAATGACGGCCATAATGGACATCCGATAAGCACCATGTTCATTTAGGACCAACTAGACTTTAAAGTCTTTTAGTAATACCCCATGTTGATATGACCATCCATTCAGGACTAGTGATAACAAGATCTTCAAGATAGCCACTGTGGCAGCCATACTGGATGTCTGAGCAGCACCATTTTCATTTAGAACCAACTAGACCATGGGATGAATGTGCCTGTAAAACTTCATGGCAATCGTCAAAGCAGTTTAGGAGACAGATGTCAGGACAACAGACCATCCCATAAGCTCTCCTGGTTTGTGACAAATTCGTGTCTAAAATGAATCATAATCAAAATATTTATCAATTGCCCTTCAGATGCAAACGGCTTTATGACCAAGACAAATCTGAGAGAATCTCAGTTATCAAATATTATCATTTAAAATGTGCCTGGAACATCTATAACTTGTTCACATCACATTGTTTACAGTGATAAAATGCACCATAACAAAACAATTATTGTGCTTATTGTTGAATAAATACGCTGACAACTTTTAACTAAAAATTTAAAATAAAATTTTGTGTATTTTGTAATTCTGAATGCATTTAAATATTTCTTTGTGTTTTAGTCAATTTACAAAAATAAAATATGAAGATACATCACTTATCAAGAGCTGTCCATGGCACAATGGGTCCTTTGTCTTTTAATCTTGCAAGAAAAAACTGAAAAAAAACTAAGATGCTCAATTTGCTTTCCTCACTAAGATATTCTAAGTCAGCAATCATACTGTTCATGTTCTGTTTGCTCCAAGGCCTTTAAGGATCGCTGAACTTGAAGCTACTTAACAAAGATACATTAACTTTACTTAACTATCCTTAACAACTGTTATTGAAATATAAAATCTTAAAACAAAAATCGAATGTATTGAAAACAAAAAAATGTGCAAGGTACTGGATAAAGTAAGGTTGAAACAAAAAAAAAAAAAAAAAAATGGTAACTACACACATCAAATGATTGTTCTAGAGTTAATAAAGTATAATTGAACATGTACCTAAAATGTATATTCCATAAAAAAATAAAACCAAAAAATTTTCACCTTGGAAAAAAAATTGAATGCCTTAAATGATGCCATTATATGTGAACTTCTATGAATTCATGGACATAGAATGAGAACCTTCAAGTTTCAAAGTTATAACCCTGGGCAGCTAAGTTGCACACTGTATGCCCCACAGGGTCATCAAATGTTACTAAGGAAGATGCCTCAATTAAGGGTGAAGATGGATTCGAAATATATATAAAATTACCAATGTAATCCGATATATATTTAAGACCGAACCCATCTGGATCGAGGCCACATTCAATCCAGAATTTTGCCTCGTCCTGTGGTGTACGTTGTTTCTGAAAAAAAATACAGATATCAATTTATTTATTCCTGATTATATAACAACTTTGCAATTACATCCTAAAAAGAATGCACATACTGTCAGATGTGGTAAAGAGCATGCCCCAAAAATAAGTACATTTAAAACATAAGCATACATGGGGGATTCTAGGTTGGCACAAGTCACTGAAAATAACAAAGTTAAAAATGTTTTTGTCTTTTTCTGAGAAAATCTCAGACATTGCAATCACTCTGTCAAGTGACATTTTCATCATTAACTCTAACCTTAAGTTTTTTTTGAAATACCAAATCACTAAAACTAATAATAGAAACTATATGAAAGTTGCTTTAATGTTTAGGAAGTAACAAATACTTTCCTTTTTATCGACATGAATCCCCAGTTGTGGTAGTGGTGGTGGTGGTGGGGTGAGTGTGGTTGAAGGACACCCCCTAATTTCTACACATTACAAAATAATTTGACTCTACTTAAATTTGTCGTGCAAGTCCATAACTTGAAAACTTTGTATACTTAAATGTTTAGGTAGTATCATTTTTTTAATCACTGTTAAGTCATCCCCTCATTTTTACATATTTTGTTACAAATTCATGTTAATTTTACTTAGTGATAAGTATAGACCCTGTGGCAAATGTTGACTGAATGTGTCTTTCAAGTCTGTAAATTTATAATTTCCCTATCACGAACCAAGAATGCTCCATTTGAAATAAGGGGAACCATTTATAATATGCTCTAGGAATGTTACACCAAAAGGCTGTAGGAGGAGCAATACGATACAATGGTGGATGGATGAAGGTGATCACAGTATTGGCAATACTGTTTTAAACCCGAGTGTAAACAATGATTACATAGCTCACCTCCATGAAGCTTGTACAAGCCTCTATTGTAAATGTTAATTATTCATGCAAATAGGAAATTCATATTAAAGTGATGTTTACAACAAAATGCTGGCCCCTTTTCTAAGTAAAGCTTTATTGCTTTTCTTATTTTAATATTTATAGAATCAAACTTTTCATCAGGACTATACAGCCAGTATTGCAGACCTGCCAACATTAAGTAGACCTCAGTAAGGCAGTCTATATTTTTCCTTAAGTTTGACCAATTTTCGAAAGGTGTAACTACATATCGTGCTCTGCCATTGTCAAATTGAAAAAGCATGCATTTGAAAAGTTCAGAAGTGTGCTCTCATGCATTCAACTAAAAAGTTTGTCAAGTACATGTAGACCTTAATGACCTCCAGTTCAGTTTCAGAAACTGCAGTTCGAAACCATATGGAGGTCAATGGCTTCTCTGCTAGATCTCTCAAGTTGATGTAATCCATTTTGGTTTCTTTTCCAAATTCCCTGTGGCGGTGGTAATCATCTCTCCTGCTGTGAGCAACAGTACTCACATCAACACATGTCTAATAAATGTACCCGGGATAATTTAGCCTTTCTTGCTTTCTTCCCAATCATCTTAATATTCCTTTTGATACTTCTGTGCTGAAGTTTTGAAGAGGCTGGATTGTCCCTTTCAGGATTAACAGTATTAATTATATGGAAAAATAGAAACCAGTCTAGAAATGGGTGAAGATAAAATAGAGTATGTATGTGTTTGGAGGGCCATGATTGGTCGATAATGAAAAATAACATTTTAGTAAAAAGAATCTTTTTGCAAGCTTATCCTATCAGTAGCTGGAAAAAAAATTGGGATAATGTTCTATTTATGGAATTTCAGTCCTTTTATAGACTTGAGATTGGAACACTCGTTATTGAAATTAGCACTTAACTCTTTAGGTGTGGAACTGAATACACATTTCATTCACATGTAGATCGAAAAAAATGCTATGACTTATATGTTTTTCTCGATGCAGAAGCTTGCATCAAGGATGGGTCTATACTGAGAAACATGTTCGATCATTAGCATTTTTAAAATAAAAGTTATTGAATTTTTAATATCATTGTGTCTCCATAGGTTTACAATGAGAGTTGAATTAGTACTCTGAGTCCTATAGAGAACAACAGCCTTGCAGAGGTTCCACTTATGAATGTACAATTAAGTTACTATAGATACAAAATTCATTCATCAACTCGTAACAATAACAACTACTTCACCAACAAGACTCGTGAATGAAGTACCTCATGCACTTTCGTATTTTCTCCCAAATACTTATTGATGATATGTGCATCAAGCTCTCTCATATCATCATCTAATTTCTGCCAAATCGGTGGCAGCTGTTGCAACCTTGCAAATACTTCCATATGCTTACAATTGTCACTTCACAATGCACTGAATGTTTATCAACAACGATATAAATATTAAAACACATTATTCTGTATAATTCTGCATTATTCGTTGAGTTGGTGAACACAACCTTTTCCAGCTGGTCAATACTAGCCTGGAGACCTACAACTTTTGTTATCATCAGTAATGCAATCAGTGCTTGGGGGGCAATATGCCAGACTAGATCCACGTGTTGAAAAGACAATAATCACAGTAATTTTCATGCTGAGTGGATGAGTGGTTTAACACCTGTCCATTTGTGCTGTGAGCATTCACTGTACATGTACCTTGTCAAGTGCAGGATGTTGATAGGTACTCAATCACACTGTTCATACCGATCAGGAGAACTGAAATTCAATTACTTTTTAATGACCAGTTTTCAGTTTTCAATGATTACTCTCAGTATCAAGTATTCTACTTCCAGTTAATAGTTTAAATACAAGAAACAAAAATGAACACAATAAAGATATAAATAAATGTAATGAAATATGGAACGGAAATGATAATAAACTCATTGTAATTGCACCCAAACATTAAACACTGCTCTTTAGCTGCTGTACTTTCTCCTCCAGCAGCAACTCTAGTACTTTCACTTGCTTCTCTTTTTCTTTTCCTTTTTCTTCTGAGTCCATTAGATTGAGACATTAGTGTGATTATCACTTTCTCTTCTGCTTCATCTGCCAGTTTACCTGCTGCCTGGAAAAGGCTGCTGACATCCATAATATTTCAGCCTTCAGCACATCACTGCTTTGTATGAAACCTGTCACTGAAACTGCACCCCCACTGTCAGTCGTTGAATTTGTAAAACCCGTTGACAAAGTTGAAACTGGCTTTTATGATGCAGACGACAGTAATGACAAAGAATTAAATGACGTTTGCACTGACACTATGAACACTAACATCGAAACAGCAGGCTCGTGTGTTTTCATTACTATCAGCTTCGGGCAGCAATGCCCATTACTGCAACATCGATGTTTCTCTTGCACACTATACAAAGCACTCTATATTTTGAAGTCACATTTTCACAGACCATTCTTTTCTTGCAGCCAACTGTTGTGGAATGTGCACTTTCCAGGCATTTTGCGATGACTGCTCATTAAAAACTCTGTTGCTAATGAAACACATGAAGTGAAAGAGTGCACATGCATTAATTACATCATGTAAAAGGGACGCTATACACAACGTATGATTACTTCACGTGGATTATCATCATGGCAGAATGCCTAGCTGATAACAGAAAAATCAAAACTGTACTTCCAATCTTTGTGCAACATTAAATAAATGACTAAAAAGCTAAATTTTCCATCATATCGGTATTTTATTCTTAAGCAAAAATCACTCAAATTCAAGACCTTTCAATGACCTAGGTGAAAAATCAATGACTTTGAAGGCCCTGAAATGAGATGTTCGTTTCTCAATGATTTTCAATCACCTTTAATGACCGTGCGAACCCTGAATTAACACAATAAACAGACCAATTAACCATTAAAGGAAATTACGATTCATAACCACTTCTTAACAGTTATGTTAATGATTGGCAGTAATTTTTACTGATTAGTGAGAGCTGGGTTTTAGCGGTCCATCGGCAAAATCACTAACTTTGGGATAGCGGATTAGCATTGATTTTGAGCCCTGGATGCATACCATCATCTAACTTCATGATGCTAGCATGCACAAAGCTTGAAAAATAAACATCAAAACACAAAATTTAAGCAAAGTTAATAAAATTAAATATGGGTTTACAGTGTGTGCAGCTTGTCTAAATGCATACCCTCACCAAGTTCATTGTCTCAAGTACAACAGTCTGTATAGAGTATGCAAAAGACCCGAGTTTGACACAAAATTAATCAAGATTGTTAAAACTAATGTACATGTACAAAGTTAGCCCCCTTAGCCTCCACCCTTGGAGGAAAGAGGAGCTATAAAACACTCCAACTACTGCCTAGGGACCCAGGAAGAAGAAATGGTTGATAATCACTGAGACTGTAAATATATATGCTTTTACTGGTGTGGACACCGACACTGATGGTCGTACAATAGCTCTTCTCTACTTCATTAGGGTGAGCTAAAAAGTAGACAAGACAGGGACCAATTTAACATTCCACTCTTGCAAGCACTTGTGGATGCTGTCATTTTTTTCATCTCAGAATAAAAAATATAGACTACAATTTAATCACTTTAGCATCTTTATACAATTTGGGCCATTATCAGCCAAAGATGCAGTCCAAAATAAGAAATTCCTTTTATGAAAACATACCACTGTCACTTGATTCCACTGAAGACTTCTTCTCAACTGAAAAAGAAAATTGCTTTGTTGAGTTACTGAGAAACATTTTACTAACATATAAATCTGTCTGGTATTACTAAATTTACACAGTAATCACTCAATCTAAGCTCTTAAGTATTCCACTGTCACACTCTTATAGTGTGTGTGTAAAGAACCGGTACTGGCATGCTCTTTTTGGTAGATTGAAGGAATAATAGATTTTTCCAGTGAAATCATAGATTACACAACATCTACCAAACTTATAGTAATCTCCAGTGCCATAGTAAAAGTATCATGCAGAAAATAAACTCAGACTAAAGTAATCATGAAAATGAAACGTTAGCCCCTTTTTCTAGCAATTTGTTTTTTCTTCATAACATTTAAGGAACTGTTAATAGGCATTATATTAGCCAGCATTGTGCTGACATGCTGTTAAACCATATACGTAACCTACATATAGCCTTTTCATTATTAAACGTTACAAGGTTTTTAAGTTATTGCAACAATTACAACAAAATGTTTAGTATTATAAAATTATATAGCTACAATGTGAAAATCTGGCAGTTCAAAGTGACATTTTTGCTCCATTTTACTCTGTCATGATCAAAAGTGTTCTATATTTTATTGCAAATTGTTGTTATTATAGTCATTATTATTTACTATCATTACTGTTGTTGTAAAAATTAGAAAATCTACAAGGGAAGTAGCAACTTTGCAAGCCGAGGGTTGTCTATCCACTTCGTTCCACATCGACCATTGGCTTATGTCTCTAGCCAGATATTTTTGAACCAGTGCATGTTGCAGACAAAAGATTTATTGTCCATAGCAATTTAAATCAACTGACAAATGAGAGAACTCTGTATGTAACATGTTCAACATTCAATACGATGACTTCTGTTATTTCTGCATGCCTCAACTCAAAGAAAAACTTGTGTGAAAAACAGAATTTTTGAAATATGCATGCAGCATGTGTCCCAAATATTTTCTTGGGTAAAGGTTAATGTACTATCAGATTGGCTCAGTTTTTTCAGCTGCATCCAATCAGACAGTGGAGTGGTGGATGCTGGTACGACTAGCTATATATGTCAAGCATCGCTGTGGAATGAAGTAAATCAACAACCCTTGGTTAGTGAAGATGGGGCAATAGAACACATGTAAAGTTATAAAATTCCAATGTTTTATATTGCAGTCCATCTGAAAAAGTTGCAGGAATTAAATCTTTGAAACTTTTTTCTCTATCTTTCGTTCTCATCTTTCCTTAGCAAATGGATATAAGCCCGTTAGTAACTGTTTGAAAGAAAATCTAATGCATGGTAAGTTACATGCACAAAGCAAAAATCTTACCAATATTATTAATAATTAATAATTTCTGAGGAATATTGGTGACATATACAACAAAATTCTCATTTTATTAGGCTTTATGTATCTTCTTCTTTCACGCATCCTTTGAGTTCCTTGGATGAATTATGATTAAATTTATGGGAAGGCAGGATTCATTTGCTTAATGGTTAATTAAACGTGCCTTCCATTCAGAATGTGCTATAACCATTCAGTAACATTTGATATATCCTTGGATTTTGTCCCTCAATGTGCAGGGTACTCATAGTACTGCTGTAATGGTTGTAGAGATTTCCTGTTCAATTTTCAGCTTTAATTTGAAGCAACTGAACAACACAAATGTCATTAAATTCCTAACTGTCAGCTATCAAAACCTGTCAAAAACTATCTACTAAAAACAATTTTCTTCCAGACTGGTTCAGATTCAATGAATTGCTATGTCATATTACCGGTAACTTCACTGATGAATGGCTGCTGAGACAATTAACACTGTAAAAGATAATTCTGTAATCATATCTGCTTATCTGAGTGCCAAAATGTTGTCTACCGAGGTGCCACATACGTTACAAGCCAGTTAAGTTTAATTTAAAAAAAAATTATCTCATTTATTGCATTTGGGGCCGTTGTGCTGGGTAAATCTGTAATAATCAGCAGTCGACCTCCGCTTTGAAACTTTGGGCGACAGTATATTGTCCACTTGATTGATCATACAAAAAATACACTGAGGCACAGATTAAGAAGCTACTGTTTTACATCTTAGCAAGAAGAAACCCATATATGGCGGGCTATTTTTGTAATTAAAAGACAAACCCGGGGAAACGCTATTGGAATATAAAGGCCTACCTAGTACAAGGTAGCAAACAAGCCTGGTCGCAAGAAAAAATAGCCGCTCGCAGCAAATAAAAATGGCATGGCATAATTGCACCCCCCAACCACTCCATCATTTACCCCTGCCCCACCCCCAATCATATCAAATTGGCCCCTGGTGCTGGGTGAATACTAACCCCAACTTACTCATCGACCTGGTCCCAAAAAAAACTATGGTGGGTCAACTATTTAATTAAAATTCCATTTGTTTGACAGTTCGCTGACTCACTGACCTCGCTTTTGTCCATTTGCCCTTGTATTGGCCCCCATGCGACAAGCCTACAAAATTTTTAATCTGCAACAGACTGTTTTCTACCACTAGGTACTTTTTAATTCCATACAACTTGGAAGTAGGCAATGAGTATTTTTGTTAGATTGGTAGAAAACTGATTACAAAAATATTACCTTGATTACAATATCTCCTGATTCCAATTCCACGCCTTCACGAGGTTTTGCAAAGTAAGATATGTTTTGTATGGTAATGCTACAAGATTGTCCCCGTTATATCTTGCAAAAGTTTTTTATGGAAAACATCTCTAAAAGTGGCTAAAAATATTGGGCACTTTACTTAATCATTAGTGCTGTGAAACAAATCTTACCCCCCTTAAAAGGTAACCACCATGCTTTTGACAAACAATAATGCTCAGTGGGTAAGAATAATGCACTCCAACATGTTCTAAGATACATTGGGATAACTTTCATCATTATATCAGAGCCCACATGAGTACCATAAATGTTACATTGTACACCCAACACAAAAATTAAGAGTGAATTTCAGGACATTCCCCAGGCTTCAGTTGAGGTAATTTACCTGCCTAAATCTGCAAGAGCGACTGGCTACCTTTGCTTGCCTCGTACTTCCGCTTGGTGGAGCAACCTCAAAGCACCATTACTTTATAGTCATTAACTGCTAATTCCAATTTTATGGAAAGCCCTGGTCTTACCCATCTCAAATGCAACCCACAACATGCTTGGTC